>JANHFT010002884.1:93147-103810 GCA_032467955.1 Pseudoxenodon macrops | reverse complement strand
ACCCAGGTTTTGTGGCTCCCAGTGTTTTGTTTTCTGTGGGAAACTGGTCCAAATGGCTCTTTGAGTGTTTAAGGTTGCAGACCCCTGGGCTAAGCTAATCAATAGTGGAGCTCTACGAATGCCAGATGATCAATGGGCATGTTCTCAGTTTCAAAATGTCTGGCTTTTCTTCCTCCTACCAAAGACCTTCTGGGGTTCTTCACAGGAAGGGAGAAAGTAGAAAGAAAGGGAGAAAAAAAGAAAGAGAGAGAGAAAGAGAGAGAAAGAGAAAGAAAAAAAGGAAGAGGAAGGAAGGGAGCGAGAGAGAGAATGCAGGTATCTCTTAACAGAGGCTTGAACTTGCCTGAAATTATTCTGATGTCTCCTAGCCTGGCTTGCCTTCTACCCCTTGTTTGATGCTGACCTAGAGGTTTAAGTTTTGGAGAAAGACTTAATTCACCCTAAGCTTGTGACTGCTTTCATCAAACCTTATAGTGATTTAGAAAGAAAGAAAGAAAAAAAAGAGACTGAGAGAGACAGAAAAAAGAAAAAGAGACAGAGAAAGAAAGGGAGAAAGAAAGAAGAAAGAGAGAGAAAGGGAGAAAGAAAGATGAAGGAAGGAAGGGAGAGAGAGAGAGTCCTAATTATTGATACAAACTAGTTGTCAGGTATAAGTACAGATTAGGAGAAACTTGCTTATCCTTCAGATGAGATGAAGGAAGATTCCTTTGAGGATGAGCAGGTCTCTCCTAATCTGTACTTATACCTTTGGTTTTTCCTGCCTAAATGTAAAACTCTGCTTTTCTCCACACTGAAATTCATTTCATTGGATAAGGCCCATTGTTCAAGTTTGTTAAGATCCTTTTAGATCCTGAGCTTGTCTTCTGGGGTGTTGGCTATTCCTGCCAGTTTAGTATCATCTGCAAATTTAATGAGTTCCCCTTCTATTCATTCATCTAAGTCATTTATGAAGATATTGAAGAGTACTAGGCCTAAGACGGAACCTTGTGGTACTCCACTACTTACTTTTCTCCATATGGATGTAGTACCATTAAGGACTACTCGCTGAATATGCTTTGTCAATCAGCTCCAAATACATCTGGTGGTGATGTTGTCTATTCCAGGGGTCTTCAACCTTTTAGACCTCAGGGACCACCAAACTCATAATTTTAAATCCCAAGGACCACCGGGGGGGAGGCTCAGCCACCTTTTGGGCCTACTTCTCTGCTTCTGCAAGGCCTCCGGGTGGGAGACGAGAGAAAGTGCCTGATCCAGGCACACAGCCTGGAAACCTCTTTTTTGTTCCTTCTTTCAAGAAGCTTGGTCAATCTGAGTGAAGGAAAACGAAGATGGGCAAACTGACGGTGGCTTGCTGACATTGGTGGAAAGGTTAGTCCCATATTTCAAAGCTGTGGTATTCACAGGACTGTCCCTTTGACCATCCTGGAGCAGCTCCTCCACCTGGATGCAATATGGGATCAGCCCATGGTGAGGCTGTAAATCTCCTCCATAGGGATTGGCACGGTCAATGTGCAACTTTACAGGTGGTGCAACATGCAAAAAGGAGGGCAGCCCTTGCTGGCCAGAATGAAATAATAGTGCTGTTGCGGAGGCGGGGCAGTCCAAGCGGGCCGAATCTGCAGTGGTGATGGCTGGAAGATGCGGGAGCGAAGCACTACTTGCATTTGAGCAGCATCAGCATTCCGCCTTCACCGCAGTATATTTGCGGCAGCTGGTTGGCGCGAAGGCAGCCCTCGTCTCCTGCCGCTTGGGGCTTGGAGTGGTAAACCGCATCCAAGAAGCGCTACAGCTTTTTTCCATGTTATCATTTCTTCCCTACATTACAGTACACTGTTCATAACTGTCCTATTTTAAATTTAATCAGCATCAACCTAGAATCGTAACTGGTGCACCATTATTATTTTTTGCACAACATAATCAAGGCAATGCAACATAGAAAGCAAAGCTAGCAAATCTCAGTTCCCCCACTTCATGCTAAATTTCTTTTAAGAATTTATACTCATTCCCATTTTAAATGCATAGGCATATTCGTGCCTGGGATTTATTCACCAATACAAAGAAAAGTCTTTAAAGCCTGGTGTTTCTAAATCTTTGTTTTTAAATTGCACAGGCAAAAGAAAAAAGCAGGTTGGAAGGAAATTGAGGACTTGGGAAAGTAATGGTTGGGGGGGGGAATCAATGAGAAAAATAGTGATGTCCGGAAAGGGACGGCCGATGTAAATAATAATAATTTTTAAAAATCACAACCAAAGGTGATTTCAGCAGCTAACGGTAGAAAAGCAAGCTTTGGAAAGTGCCAGCTAGGTACAAAAAGAGGAAGGGGTATTTCTTTTCAGAAAGAGCCGCATAGAAAGAAGGGGAAAGAGCCAGGTGGGAGACAAGCCTTTGTGTGGAAAAGTCAAGCAAAGATAGCCTGCCTAGCAGGTTTCCTCCTCCTCTTGGAACCGTTGCTGCTCTTCTTCCTTTTCTTCCCAGCAGTAGCCACCCAGCCTCCGAACATCCAGTATTTCCACCCAGTAGTGAAATGTAAAAGTTTTCCCTACCAGTTCTGTGAGCATGGTTTGGTGGGCGTGACTTGTTGTTCATGTGACCGGGTTTCTTTCTTTCTTGTCTCTCTTCTCTATTCTTTCTTTCTTTCTTTCTTTCCTTTCTTTCTTGTTTCTATCTCTCTCCTCCTTCATCTTTCTCTCTCTCTTTCTCTCTCACACACACACAGACACATACACCTGTTCTGGACACATAGATAGAGCCTGGAAGTTATCCTGCAGCAGCCCCCTGCACGGGGAGAGGGCCAGGCCCGGTTGTGCCACTACAGAGCCTGTGGTGCTTTCCTTTTGGCCTGTAGTCACGTGGCAACAGGCGCATTGGTGCCGTCTTGCCTGCCTTCGCCTCTGTGTGCTGCACCTGGAAGAGGCTGCTGCCGCTGCTCTCCCTCTCTGCCTGGCTACACATGTCCACCTGCCCTCCCAAAGCAGTACATCACAGATCTGTGCGCCCTCCACCTCTTCTGGCTCAGCAAACTCAGCTTCTCTTTCCTCCTGGCCAAATCCATCCCCCAGGTCAGGAGCAGAAGTTGACCGACTGCCTGGGTCATTTGCAGAAGGGAAGGGAAGTGTTTAGAGGAAGCAGCGCCACGATCCCTTCCCCAATTCAAAAAATGGGGTGTGTTACCAGCGCTGTGTGTAAAGAAATGCTGAGTTCGCTGAGAAGGAAGAAGTGGGATTTTAAAAGTGTTTTCCTCTCTCGCCTTCCTGATGCGCATCGCAGAGCTGCGCACCCTTCCTGCTCAGCAAACTCTGCCAAAGAAGTGTGAAGCATTACAGTAGGCTGTTAGCTCCCTTCCCTGCAGCCCGACATACTTCCCTGCCTTCCACGTAGCCTTCAGCTTGCCTGCCTTCGTAAGCTGGCCACGGGGATGCTGGGAAGGCTGCATGGAGGGCAATGAAGCATGGCAGGGCTGCGGGCCATGGGGAAGGGAGTAGGGACGGCAGATTGGGACAATGGGGGGGGCAGGGGCAGATAGGTAGGCCATGACTTCACAGGCTTACCTGGCAGGCAGATCAGGAGCGCAGCGCTTCAGGCCGGCAAGCTACAGAACAGAGACAGGGCAGGGCCAGCGAGCAGTGAGCAGGGGACTGGTTTGGGGTGTGGCCAGCTAGCCATCAGTAATGGTTTGGCGAACCAGGCCACATAGCTGCTAATGGTTTCTACCGAACCAGACCAAACCAGTAGGATTTCACCCCTGTTTCCATCTCAACCAAAAGGCTGGCCGGGGGCAGAAGAATGGAAGGGGTGGTGAGGGGTTTGTGGGATCCCTCAATGGGGGATGGCTTGAAGTAGACAAAGGGCTCATCTCGGCATATGAGAGCCGGTGCTGGGTTCGGTCTGCTGGCTGGAGGGGAGCTGATGCGGGGGACTGATGAGGTGATGCTTGGGGCTTGGAGCAGCAAACCGTGTCCAGGAACCACTACAGCAGAGAGAAGCCACCGGAGTCAACTCCAGCTTTGCTGTCCATTGCAGATGGTAGATCAGCCCCCTGCAAACTCTCATCTCGAGGAGCTCGGCCGAAGTTTTCCATGCCACTTCAGCAAGTACTCCTCAAGAGAGAAGAGTTTTCAGGGGGCCAATCTAGCGTCTACAATGGACTGCAAAGCCAGGGTTCACTCTGGCAGCTTCTCTCTGCTAACAGGTGGCCAAACTAACTGCCTGAAGGACCCGATCTTGTCCCTGGGAGTCAAAGCGCTGAAGCGCAAGTGGCGCAGGAAACTTCGGCTGGGCTGCTTGAGAGAAATGCAAAGATTTCTCTGCGGACCACCGAAACCTTCACGTGGACCACCAGTGGTCTGCAGACCACCGGTTGGCTTCCACTGGAGTATTCCACATTTTTCTAGCTTATCAAGAAGTAGAATGTGATTTCTGTTATGAAATGCCTTACTGAAATCTAAGTATCCTATGTCCATAGCATTTCGCTGATGTAGAAATTTAGCCCATAGCTTCTTTTACTTAATCACATTTGGTTCAAATATATTGGAACAAATTAAATTGTGGATAAATGTATCATCACTTGATGATTCATTAATTGATGGTTATCCTCAGTGTTTCCTGCATGACATCTATTAGCCTTCACATTTCACATCAGATGTGAAAAGATAGGTTTCTAAATAATTCAACTCCCAGTTCAATATATCAGTTTATAGCGGCATAACCCTCAGGTAAAAATGAAACCCCACACAAAATAATTAATTGCCATATAATACAAGTTTATAGAGTATTTTGAAGTTCAGTGGATTATAAGTGAATGAATAAATGAGTTAATAAAAGTCTTCCCTCGCCTATTGAAATATATTAAGAAACTCAATAAAAATAAATGGAATGAATTTCTCTCACAATTTACAATTGTAAATTAGGGTGACTAAACATGTTCAGCCATGAAACAGTCCTTGTTGACATCAATTTAAAATAATCTGCTTCAACCAAAAACATTTGAATCTCAACTCCTATTGCAAAGTCAAACTAGCAAAAGTGGTGTCTTTTCATTTGTTTTTATCTGTAAGATGCCCAGAAAATAGCTTGGATAGGCAAATTATTACCTTTAATCAATCAATCAGATCAGATCAGCTTTAATATAGAAAATAATGCCTACATTGTAGAAATCCAAGCCACCTCTAAGGAGAAGCAAAACCAACCCGCTTAAATGATCTCATTTAGAATATTTTCTGGAGCTTACTAAAGAAACCAGTAATGTGGACGCAAGAAATTGTAGTGCTTCTATTTACATGCTTGGAAAATTCTCTAATTCTCTAAAGAGTCCATTTATGATGCTCCACAATGCACTTACAATGTTCAGTGACCATTCCTATGCAAATGGCCAATATAAGCCACTAATTCAAATACTGGGGGTGCGGGCGTTCAGTAACAAACCTTCTTAGAAAATACCTTTAAATCAGAGTGGTACAAGCAAAGAATTACATCTCACAAAATTGTATGACAGAAGTAAAAAATCAAGTAGAAAATGGGAGGGGGGTGTCCCCATTTCCTTCCCAGTTGATTGGATCAAGGCAGGAAATTCTCTAGAATTGTGTGAAAATATCAGCTGAATAATTGCTTGAAGAGGTATATCACTGTTGCTCTTTGGATCCAGTCCATTAATAGATTAAATCAGGGGTATCAAACTGGTAAGCTGCATGCTGGACACCCCAGCTCCGCAAATGGGAAAAACATTGTGAAATGTCATGTGACGGCAACGTGACACCACGAGTTTGACACATGTGGACTAAATGGTTTCATTTGCTTGATTCCTTATCTGAAATATTGTTAATAAATTAGAGGATTTCATAATCCAATATATATTCCTTAAAATATGTATTGGATTGCTGTGCAGTTCAAATAAGTTTAAATGTTTTGCAATGCCTTCATTTAAAGATAAGCATCCACCCACACAGTAAGAGAATGAATGATAAGCCACCAAATATAGATCAGGTTCATAGGGAGGCGATAGAAAACAAAGGCAAGGTTGGAAGTGATTTAATTTAAGGGGCAGTCTGAGGATTCAGTAGAAATACTAGCTGAGTTTATGCTTAGTGCAATAGTTTGAAATACATGTTTGTATCATTTCACCTTGCAGATTTCATTCTAATTGTTGCTGAACACTGCTTCTGAAAGAAAATGTCTTGGATTGCACTTGTTTTATTGTTATTGGTATTCATTTTTACAGTTTTATTCCTTTTCAAAATGGGTGGTTCCCAGAGTAACAGCTCCCAAAACCTTCCACCAGGACCCAGGACCATACCCATTTTGGGAAATCTGCACATAATGGATTGGAAGAGGCCTTATAAGACAATGAAAAAGGTATTAACTATTGATTAACAACTATGAATGTTCTTTGCCAAAGTGTATTGATGCTGATATAAAAGTTTAGCAATTTATCAGGTTATCCAGTTAACTGGAGTAAGATTGATATGCTCCCTGTTGGTTCTAAGGATTCTATGGAAATGTATAAAAATGATATTAACTTGATGCTGCATTTGTTTATATATGCACAAGGATTATACAAGCAAAAATCTTTGTTAATAGGATGTACATTTTCTAACTGTTTATCTGAAACCTGAACAGATAGTTAAAATTGCTTATGACTATGTAGAGCAGGGGTGTCAAAATCAACTCATCACGGTGACATCACGTGATGTATTGGGACTTTTCCCCCCCTTCCCTAAACCAGGTGTGGGCATGGCCACCATATGATGCATCCAGCCAGCGGGCCGGGAGTTTGACAGCCCTGATGTAGAGGAAGAAAATGTAAAAATCCTTTACGTGTACTAAAAGGGATTCCCAACATATTTTAAGAAGATATATTCTTAGCAAAATGGCCATTGTTTAAAGCTTTCTTCTATATTACCTGCTCCAGAGTATTTTTCCAAAATGCTGAATGAAAAACTTAAGTCTGAACCTTATTTATATGAGGAATAATCCCACTTTAAATATAGCAGAATTTAAAGCATTAAATGATTGGAAATGTTTCCCACTCCTGTGAATTTATTCTAGATTTCTGCTATGAAATTTTAAAGTTTTTACAAAAGAATGTGAAATATTTGTAATAAAAAATAGAAATGAGTTAATCTATAGTTTCCATTCCCAGGACTTTCGCTCAAACTGTATGGATTCACTAGCAACCTTCAGTGACAATGATAGATAGGAGAGAGGGTTCTGCAGCAGCTGAGGAAAATAACATACCGTATTTTTCGGAGTATAAGACGCACCTGAGTATAAGACGCACCTGAGTTTTTTGGAAGGAAAATAGGGGGGAAATCTGCCTACCAGGTATTCATCTGGCTAGCATCCTTAGTCTGGTCAGCTTCAGCACATTATTTTATCCCCTGATTAGTACTGGGGGGAAACGCTTCTAAAGCACAGCTGATAGAGAGAACCAATGAAAAAAGCCTGCAAAGCCAGGAAGATAGTTAGCCTCGTTAGGTATGAAAAAAAGCTTTGAAAAAGCTACATTTGGAGTATAAGACACAGCCAAATTATCAGCCACTTTTAGATGGGGGGGGAAAGTGTGTTTTATACTCTGAAAAATATGTTATATTAAAGTCTTTTATAATCTATTTGTTGAAATTTGCATTCAGGAGAAGAAAATCTGAAACTACAAAGGGAAGTACATTGGAAATATGAAACCTCAGAAGCATTTTTATGTATTTATTTAAAATACTTGCATAGATACTTATCTTAAAACCAAACTCTGGGTGGCTTATAACCAAGAATAAAACTATAAAAACGAAAACAATAAAACAAATAACATCCCCCACCACCAGAAAAACGTGGCACCAAAGTCACATTCTCCTGATGCAACTTACACAAACTCTCCCACTCTAACTTTATCCTTTCCCAATATTTGGGGGCACAGCAGATCTTGAGTGCTCTTCTGAAGGTTAAAAGGGTAGGGGTGAGGCTGTCATATTTTGGAGAATGCCACAAATCAGGGGCTGGAACAGAACAGGTATATTTCCAGTGACTTACAAGGTGGCAATGTTTAAAAGCAAGGGACCTGGAGCATGCCCATCCTATCTTCTCTGGTGGCATAGGCAGATAATGTCAGGAAGGGGCAACCCTGGGAAGACTTGAAAACTAAACAACTGTCATGCAAAAGATACCTTAGTTCATTAAAGCAAAGGGGGCATGGAAAGTATTTTAGAAGGTACCTTCCCCAGCTTTTCAGAGAGTAAAAAGAAAAGGAAGGGAGAATCACTTTCAGACTTGCAAAATTTAGTTAATGAAACTTTACAAGAAAGGGAGAGCTAATATTCATTGTGCTTCTTATTTGAACTTTCTCGTAGGGTTAACAAGGTCCCATGTTATGTTGGCTTTAAAGGTAACAATCAACACCATGAATTGTATCTGGGGAAAAACTGAGGGACCACACAGCTTATGCAACAGAGGTGTAATATGGTTAAACCTATAGATACCCAACACTGTGTGTGCCGCTGTATCCTGGAACAACTGTAGTTTCCAGGAGTTCTCATTGAGCAGGAGTTGTGAGTCTAGAAGGACTCCCAAATTGAAAGCCAGCTCCATCCAGGGGAAAGATGACATGTCACCAGACCCTGGACATACAAACAGTTATCGAAATTCATGTTCCAAGATTGATGCAAAAGATCAATTAATCAGAATAGAGCTAGAAGGGACCATCGAGGTTTTCTAGTCCAACCCCCCTGCTCAAGCAGGAGACCCCATGCTATTTCAGATAGGTCGTTGTCAAGTCTTTTCTTAAAAACCTCCAGTGAAGAAGTATCTACAACTTCTGAAGGCAAACTGTTCCACTGGTTAATTGTCCTCACTGTTAGAAAGTTTAATTCCAAGTTGCTTCTCTCCTTGATTAGTTTCCATCCATTAATTTCCAAAAGAAGAGAAGGTGGAGGAATTTTCTGATCAGGGTCCATTTGAGCTGGATAGAACTTGCAAGCAATATATGCAGCTTGTAGTTTGAGACTAGAATACAAGAGCTGAAAATAATGAAGAAAATGTATTTCAACTGTATGGACTAGAAAACTAAAATGAAGCAGAAAAAATGATTCATCAGTTTCTACCAAAACATGACCAGATGGAGAACACAGAGAACACAAAGAAATCATGATATGAAGAGATCAGTTATAACTGTAGGTATGAACAGGAGCTGTCTATGGAACAGATCACAACTGATCATCTTTAAGTTACAAGTCACGTCAAGTGGAAGAAGTAAGCCAACCAGATTCCACGATGTTACCTTGACTATATCCACCATTTTCAAGGAGAACATAAACATTTCTTTGAAGTCTTGAACCTCATAGAGAACCAGAAGACCTACGAATGAAACCAAGGTTGCTATAATAAAACTAGAAAGAGAATGCCAAAGATTAAGAAACAGAAGTCAGGAAACTGGATGTCAGAACATATGGTAGAAATTGGCAAGAAGAGAAAAAAACCAAAGAAAAGAAATAGATGTCAGAAAGGCACTTAATATAGAATTTCGTAGAGCTGTTAGAAGACACAAGAAGTGATATTAAATATATATATTTAAAGACATCAAAGACAGAAACAGACACAGCAAATCAAAGAAAGTCTTCCAAAATATCTCTAAACTGGGAAGGAGATTTCAGCCTTGAATTGACAACGTTAAAAAAAGCCAATGTACAAAGATGGAAGGAATATGATTGAAATTATCTATAAAAGAGATGTGAACATCCAAGATATCTTAAAAATACTCATTAATTACAAGAAGCTGTAGTACTAGAAGACAAAATTAAATCTTATTGAGTCACTACCAAGTTGGAACACTACAGTAATTGATGAAACATTGACAGAAATATTGGATGCAAAAGAAGAAGGACCTATGCCAGATTCTAAGAACTGCTTTGGTAGAACTTACTATATCTCACTAAGGAGAAAAAAACATAGGTTTACTTTTTTAAAAACATGAAAGCTTATCTTTTACCAGCAGCTGAAAGCAGCAGGAAATCTGAGAACAGTTCTCCTTAGGGTAAAATTTGTCACTTTCCATAAAAACTTAGCTCAATTTTAAAGAAGGATTTTTTTGGTTTGCAGCAAGATTTTACTTTTTGGAATGTAGTATGTTAATTACATTGTAGGTATTCTTTTCTAGTTGATATTATGAATATTTTTCAAACCAATATAGTCTCATTTAGATGAGGATTATTTTGAAATTATGGTTGTTATTGTCCATCAAGTCAATCCTGAGTTCAGGCAACTATGAGAACAATTTCTTCAGAAGTGGTTTTGTCAGTGTCTTCTTCCTAGGACTAAGAGAAAGAGAGTGACCACAATCACCCAACCGGCTTCTTTGCCTAAGGCAGGTCTAACTCAGCGGTGAGATCCTACCGGTTCGCACCCGTTCTATAGAGTAGGTACTAAGTCACTGGTGATGTCATAGGACTGGGTCTGGTCCGTGGACGGCATCATCTTTTTTGTGGATTTTATTTTTGATTTTGTTTTTAATTTTCCCATTTTTTTCTTCTTCTGCGCATGCCCCCCACCTCTCCACCTTGATTACCTTGCTCTTAGGACTAAATCCCGATCTGCTGGTTGAAACGCAAGGCTTGCTTCAACTTTTTTAAAGCTAAAAAAAAAAAACCAGGCACAATCAGTTGCTCACCAAGGAGATGGATTGCAT
>JANHFT010002882.1:133825-160011 GCA_032467955.1 Pseudoxenodon macrops | reverse complement strand
CTGTAACCGTTCTTCATATGTTTTAGTCTCCAGTCCCCTAATTATCCTGATTGCTCTCCTCTGCACTTTTTCTAGAGTCTCAACATCTTTTTGGTCTGGTGACCAAAACTGGATGCAGTACTCTAGATGTGGTCTTTCTAGGGCTTTATAGAGTGGTATTAGTATCTCACTTGATCTCTATTGTATCCCTCTGTTAATGCAATTTAGGATTTCATTAGCTTTTTTGGCTGCCGCTGCACACTGCTGGCTCATATTTAGCTAGTTGTCCATTAAGATTCCAAGATCCCTTTCATAGACACTGCTATTAAGCCTGGTTTCACCCAGTTTATATGTGTACTTTTGATTTTTCTTACTTAAGTGTGGGACTTTACTTTTCTCTATATTGAATTTCATTTTGTTAGATAGGACCCACTATTCAAGTCATCTGGATCTTGACCCTACATACATACATACATACATACATACATACATACGTGTGTGTGTGTGTGTGTGTGTGTGTGTGTGTACACATATATACTGTACATGCAATCAGATCTTCTAGGAGAGAGAGAGAAAAACCAAAAAAATGGCAGATTTTCACATTTAATTTCAGGTATTTTTATGGGTGTATAACCTCACAGTTTAATATACTTGATGTGAGGCTATCATTTGTAAGCATGAAGTTTCTGTGCCATCTTTTTAATTTTCTGACTTCATTGTTCCAGTTTACGTGCTGAGTTTGCAATCCATGATTCTCCAATCAATCAGCTGCATGGCAGTGCAAACATGAATGAAGCTACAAAGGAATTACAATTCTTTTTTCCTGTACAAAACACTATGGCTCTCATTAAACCCTCTGCTTTTCAAGAGAAAGGTAAGGTTAATATTCCGAGGTGTTCATATTTTTCTCTTTATGCACTTATATTAATTGCCTGTAAAATAAGTTATACCATTATAAAATTATTTCATCCCCATCTGCATATATCAACAAATCTCCTCCTCACACAGTAATACACATAAACATATTCTCCTCCCTCCACTTAGTAGCAACAGTAAGAAAATGAAAAGAACAAAGTAAGGGGAAGAGGTAGCTATCCTGGGAACAGAAGGAAAAATAAAATGGAAGAAAAATTGATGTTTAAAAGGCAAAGGGAAGAGGCAATTGTCAGAGTAAAAAAAAAGATACTGAAGCCTTGCTTACGCATTACAGGTAATTCTTGATTTATGACATGTCACTTACTGATCATTTCAAATTGAGACAGACTCCCCCAAAGTTACTTCCAACGTATTTTGTAATTCTAGCAATTGCACCTACCCCTGTTCATGTGATTGCATTTTGGGCATTTGGCAACCAATCCCAATTACATCCATTTACAGTGTCCCATAGTAAAAACAATGCCCATTGAGCAAAATGTGTTTGCTTAAGAACTGCAGTTTTCATTGAACAACAGTAGAATTCATTATGTGACCGCAGCATTCACTGACCAATCACAGCAAAAAATGTCATAAAATTGTGTGAGGTCACATGGTAACTCTTTGACTGGGACAACTTACAGCTGTAATTTCAGGCTTACTTACAGTTCTAAGTCATCAACTTACAGAGTTAACCTTAACTACACAAGCAACCAGTCCAAATGTATCTTGTCCTTTTATGTACACTGAGAGCACATGCACCAAAGACAAATTCCTTGTGTGTCCAATCACACTGGGCCAATAAAGAATTCTATTTTATTCTATTAGTACACTGTGAGGAAGATCTTTGGATCTGGCTGCAGTCTCCCTAGTAAATGGTTTGCATACAGCCTAATAAAGTGCATTCTCTAGACAGATCTTTGGCCCAGTTGTTGGCAACACAAAGGTTTTCATGAAAAATGAGAAAATAGAATTTTGAAACGAAGTCAAGCATTCCAAACTAGCATTAGTTAATTGCTTTAATACAGTTCCTGCTTGATTGGCTAAGCAGAACTGTGAAGTGTTGTTGTGCCATAAATTCTGTTTTTTTTTTTCTAGTCCACTGCCTAATGAACATTGGGACATCAAATCAGGTCATTGTTCATGCTGAGTATAGAGCTGCATCTGCATGGGGAAATCTGTATTGTAGCTCTTGCAAATCTCATCCGGGTGTGAATATGTTTGCATGCAGCTAAGCCTTATGTGGGAACATTTCCTTGGTTCAAGTAAAATGGATTGATAATTACAGTTGTAATGTTTATCAATTTATTAGCATTGTTACTGAGCTTATAATTTAATTGATTATCAAAATCTCTTGGCATTTGACAAAGGAAACTCCAAATTGATTTAAAAAACATAACATGGCTGGTTATACAGCCATCAAACACAATGAGGAAAATGAGATAATAATATCCCTACATTTTTGGTGATACTCAAAGACTATTTGTTATTCATCCACTAATAAATGACATGTTTACATCAATAGTTTGCACAAATTTACATGAATGATTGGCTCACTTAAGAGCTCAAGAGATATTTTTGATTATAAGAATGATTCTCTTTGATAATAGCAGATCCCACTGAGAAATATTACTGGACAGAATCCAAAGCAAATCAAATAAAAATCAAATACAACTAGAGAGGACATGCATACAGGAAATAGGTGTGTCCTCTATAGAAAAGTTGTGCTGGTTCCAATTGTTTGGAACAACACAACATGTTGGCAATTCCCTTTTCAAAGATTGCCATAAAATTTAAAAAAAACCTAGGGAAGTAAAAGTAAGAATTTATCCAAAATCATATCATGGTGATGCTGTGTAATTTTCTTTCAGGCCACAAACTGACTAGTAAAAGTAAAAGTCAAAAACTTTATAAAAACCTGGCTATATTTATTTCGACTTCATGGAGGTTTACTTCTTGAGGCTCTACAGAATGACATTATTCAGATATTAACTGGAATCAAAGGAAATCTTATTCATATAGACACTGGAGGACTCTGTATTTGCTTTTTTTTTTTTTTTAAGTTGCTCTCTAAATTCCTGAAAAATCTGCTCAGCATGGAGGTTACACGGGTGGATTCTAACTTACCTCACCACTGGTTTGCTGCCTCCCGCGCCGCGCCTTGTGGGTGTGCGCATGAGCAGTAGAAAAGAATTCCAAAAACTTTCCCCCAAAAAAGGCCGAAAACAAGATGGCAACACATGCACAGTGCCAGAAACTCAGCTTCTGCACATGTGCAAAAGAAAAGAAAAACCAGAAAAAATTCAAAAAAGATTTTTCCCAAAAGGAAAATTAAAAAAGAAAAAGATGGCGGCATCCACGGACCAGAACCGGCTCCATGATGTCACCAGCTGCTTACTACCTACTCTATAGAACTGGTCCGAATTGATAGGAACCCATCTCTGAGGTTGCACGAACAATAAAAACAATGTCTTAAACAACACTTGGAAGCCTGAAAAATGATTAATACTGACTAACCATTTGAGCAAGGTCTTTGGTTTAATGGTTTGAAATAATAATTGCAGTTATATATACTGCCTTTCTGCCAGTAAAGGACCATTGAGACAAGATGACTTGGTAGAACATACCCACATTCAGACTCCTGAAAATGAAGTCAGGCTTCCTTTGCCTGGTTTATCCTTTTTTTAGCAAAAGGGCTATGCAATTAATAAACTGTTTTTGCCCTTAATAGATACTGCTGGCAACATGTACCTGCTTGCCAGTTGGCATTCTGACACATTTAACTACTTGATCTGCATAGAATTCATAATAGACTTAAATTGTTGAATCTGCACAAATGTTTCCAAACTTTAGTCAAGGGGCAATCATTACTCTTAACAACAGGAGCTTTGCTTCCTCCTGAGAAAAATGTCCAATTGCCACTTTCAGTCATAGTAGGAGCAACAGGAGCCAAATGCCTGACAACATGCAAAAATGTCAGGATGCAGTCAATCAGAAATTCCGTTTGCTGATAGACAGGCTGAGTCATAGCAAGATATGAAATGAAATGCTTAACTGACAGGTTTGGTTAGGTTTTCTCCCAGGAAATGATTCACTCATAGAATTCTTCTCTTCACCTTATTGGATAAAATACAGATATATTTGTATATGCTTTCCCCACCTTTACTTTGGAATTTTTACTCATCTTAATATCCCTTGTAGGAATGTGCAGTTCGCTATGCATCTGGTCTATATCAGCCTCATAAGTGTTTGCATATTATGTTATTCTGACAATAATAATAGGAGGAAGACTATAATAGCTGGCAATACGGTCCCACTGTCTCTTAATTGTTGCTAATGTTTATAAATATTATAAAACATTATTATCTCTGGTTTTATATATTTCCTAAATGTGCACTTTTAAAAATACAAATGCTCTTAGTATATCCTTTTTTTGTACACAACTTCCCTAAATACGCTTTTTTCTCGAATGTCTCTTTTCACAATACATGGTTCTTGGTGTGCATTTTTGCGCATGCATGGATTCCATGGATTCTGACTCGTCTATGATGCAGCAGAATCTGTTTGGGGCAAGAGCAGCATTTCAATTCTCTTGGAACTGAAGATTGCCTTTTCTTGTCTAATCAGCTGCAGCAAAATTAAACATGCAGACTGAATGCTGAACTATGGCTTGAAAGTCTACGGACCATATTTTGTTTTGCCATACACACATATAAAAACATTGGGCATACATCCATCTTCTATTCTAATGCAGTCAGGCATTCAAAATTGGATGTGCAATGGCATTTTCATATCACATTGCATGTTAAACACAAAACTATTTTAACTCCAATCCAGAGGTAGGTTCCTACCGGTTTGGACCGGTTCTATAGAGTAGGTAATAAGCCGCTGGTGACATCACAGTGACGTTATGGAACCGGTTTTGGTCCATGGACGTCGCCATCTTTTTTGGGGAAATTTTTTTGGGGTGGTTTTTTTTTAATTCTTTATTTTTCTGCTGCGCATATGCAGAAGCTGAGTTTCCGGCACTGCGCATGCGTCACCATCTTGTTTTTGGCTTTTTTTAAATATAATTTTTTTGCACTGTGCATGTCTGCACACAAAGCGTGCATGCACCCATGAGGCGCGGCCACGCAGCACTGGAGGAAGCGAACTAGCAGTGAGGTAAATTAGAACCCACCCCTGCTCCAATCCCCATAAACATGGCCACTGGTCACAGATAGGTGTACTGAATCCAACAATATTGAAAATATCCCAGACTGCTTCCTTTTAATACATACTGGCTCAGGCTTGATATTAAGATGGGGAAGATTATATAAATTACAGTAGTATAATCATGATGGTCTCCAAATCCTAATGCAATTACTTCTGTCTTTGAAGTCTTGGTGATTTTTTCTTTCCAGTCTGGAAGCTGAAATTCTCTTTAATCTTTGGATTGCAGCCTTGTCTCCATAGGGACCTCTCTTGAATTGCTTTTCATTATTTACTCTTTTTTTCCTAGCTTGTTACAGCATATAAAATGCAGCATTCTCTTCACTGAAGAGACCAAATATCAGAGCAGAGCTAAGGTAAATTCTATGGTTAGAGAAGAAGGATTAGTTAGGAACGGTGTCTGTTGTGAAAAATTATGAAAGAAGTGATGATAAAGCTTGTCCTGTGGAATCTTAAATGAAATATTGAGGCATTTCTCCAATTTGCATTTAGAAAAATGTTCTTCATGATTTACGGATGCTTTACTATTTTTCCCACCCTAGAAACCTACTATTTGCATACATTCAAACTTCCTGACAGAAATGAATTAGCTATTGATATAAAAAGATTGACTTTCTAATATTTGCAAAATGAAGTTGTATTACACTTAAGGAAAATAGATAAGTAATTCATACAGGATTACCATTACAACAGGATTACAACAAAATGCTTAGGCACTGTTCTTAAATTATTGGGTCCTTGGTGCTCTTTGAGCATAGTTGTTTTCTTGCAGACATTTCATTACCCAACTAGATGATATCATCTGTGTTAAGGAGGCACCAAGGACCCCACAGTTCAACCCTGAACTACAAATGTTCTCTTTTATAGGTACTATTCTTAAAATTAAGGCTTAGATTCTAATTAAAATGTTTGATGCATTCCAGAAAGGAGGAACATTGTGCTGGTCTTACAACTTAATGAAAAGAGGAGGCCTGCTTCCCATATTATCTTCCTCTTTGTCAGCCTTATAAGCTAGACCAGACAAAACAACCAATGCCATATAGGTCAGGACTACTTTAATGTATCAAGTATAACAATTGCCTCCCCTTGGCTCCCTTTATCTTTGCCTAAACTAAGAAAGAGTTTGTCAAGAGATTTACTCAAGTTATTTTCAAGACCCAGTTATTTGAGTGTTGCCTTGGTAGCAGGTCTTCCTTCTGTCCTTCAAAGGAATTATTGATGCTTTTTGCATTTGTGCTTTAATATATAGAGTTCCCCAACATTTCTGGCTTAGCAGACCAGCGGAGGGAGGGGAGACAGAGGATGGTTCCAGGCAAGTGGTGGGCAAGCGCGTACCTGCAAATGTTTTTGAACAGCTCACAGCCTCATAGTGGGCCATGGGCCATGGGTTGGGGGACCCTGCTTTAATAGATAAAACTTTTTCAAGGCATGATCAAACATAAGCCATAAAACCAATATTTTGATGGGTGTTAAGTAAAAGAACAAAACTCCTCCTCACTTAAAAACATTTTTTCTGATTTGTATGTAATGAAAAACATTATGAACATTTTCCTAATGTTTTTAAATATTTGCCTGTTTCTTTCCTGCAACCCTAAAATAATAAGTGATCTCAAAAACCCTGTAACATTTATATATAGTCTCAAGAATAGAAAGCCAACACATTATAAGCCACTCACTTATTAATCATTTTCAGTTGCTTAAAAGGAATTGTTCATTACACAATGATGGACAAGCAGTTATGAAATGTACTGATAGGTCTTAACTCTAAAAATCTAAAAATGGTTTGCCTATTTCCGTGCATCAGCATTGCTTGTGACTCTTTTATCAACAGCCAAGAGGGAAAGCATTTAGCTCCTTCATATACTTTAATGGACAGAACTTCCACGCTTGCATATTAAAGACAAGATATTGGGAACAGGAAAAGAATAGCACCAATTAAAAGACTAATGTGGCAAGGCAGTATGCAGGCAATAGAGAAAGTATTGGCTTGTTCAGTGGGAACATGAAATTGAACTACTGTGTTCGAAAGAACAAGGGTGAAGTGACCAACTTGTGTATTCCCTGTACATTCCTTGGTCAATGAGCTAAATGCTGGTTCTTTGTGGTGTAGAGATGCTACATAAAGACCGTGAAAGATCTCATTTAGGGAGAGGTAATGTGTCACAAAGAGCTTGTCTCTGCTCAGCCAAAGCAGGAAATTATTTCAGAATAGGAAACCTTGGACCATGTATTCAGGAACTTAAAGGCACAAGAGGCATTGAAGTAGTTAGAACAACAGCTGGGGTTAGGCACGCAACCTATGCCCTTCCAGTCATACTAATCACCAGTTTATGGAAGGCCAAGGAAAAAAAGGCCATCCGCAAAAATGATATTCACATTGTATTTCCACAAGTGTTATTGAAATATTATATTTATTATTATTTTTTAAATAAAATGGATGAGAAATAAATATTTTTCTCATATGGATGGTATTATATATTATACTATAACATTACAATATAATAATATGCAATAATAACAATCGCAATCATTTTGTTGTTCATGAGATTTCAGTCAGAAGTATGTTCATAAGAATTTACTTAAATATACACAATTCAACCAGATGAAGCTGCTGAAATTAGCTTCAATTTTTTTTTGTTATTTGCTATTTGTTATTTTTCTTAATATCAAAAAATAGCTCAACCCAACTGCATATCTTGATTGACATTGGCCAACTCTTATATTCTGTTGCAAAAACTAAAGTTGACAAAAATGAAACAGAACTGTGTTTTCTGGTCATTAGAAATTAGATGGAATTAACGTTTAATGGAGAAACAATATGGAACGTGCGACAATCGATGGGAAAAGGAAATAGAAAGTGCCTATTTGTATGAAAACGAGAAGTGTGGAGATACTCACTTGCTCTCAAAAGCTTTTGTACGTAATTCATAGAAAGCTAAAAAGCTTTCTTCCATTCATATATGATTATGCACCTCAAGGAAGGAAGGAAGGAAGGAAGGAAGGAAGGAAGGAAGGAAGGAAGGAAGGAGGGAGGCAGGGAAGAGAGGAAGGAAGGATTTTATTATATTGATCCAGATAATAAAAAGAAGAGTCTAATGGACCCTGATAGGTTTTTCTTCAAATATTATTTACTTGTGTTGCATTTAATTTCCATGATAATGAACTGTTCAGAACAGCCAATTGAATATTAGCATATAAGAAATAAATTAGAAATTTCCACTCAGATACAATTTTTTTGTCTAGAGTTACCTTTGGATATGATTACTGAATATTTTCCTTGCACATTGCATACGTCCTTTGAACGTATTTCCTGTTTAAGAATAATTGTTGGTTTATCTGGATCCTTTCACTTACGTACTGTTAAGCCGATACTAATGTAAATGGTTTTCAAAAGGAAATTATTAAATAGTTCAGCTCTTTCTTTTAAATTGCTGCCTCCACATATATAATCCTGAGGGCTCAAGGGGATTTGCATGTACTCAGCACCTTTGCATGTAGAACTCTTTTGACTGCAAAATTCAAGAAAATGAAGAAAAAAAATTCCCCAAACAATACATGCCAAACAACTTTGTAACACTGGCAAAAATATGAGATAGATCCCCTATTAGCCTTAAATGAGAAGAAACTCATGTTCCTATCTGGAAAGATTGTGTAGATATTCTAAAAACATTTTCTTACCATCCATTTGGGTGAAGGGAGGGATCTAAATTGTGATTCACTTGAACATAAGTACTTTAGAGTTAATATATTTAACTTGGAACATAATGGAATTGTGGATGTGGTAGATTCTTCTGCAAAGGAGATTTGAGACAGAGAGAATTCTATCTTAGTGATAAAGAGAATGATCTGAGAAGTAGCTGTAACTATGTTTAACTAAATGTGGGCACAATATGCTCTCCAAACATGGCAACTTTAAGACTTGTGGTCTTCAATTCCCAGAATTCCTCAGCCAGCCAAGTCTGGAGATCCCTGCTCTAGGGTCAGGGAGAGAGAGAGAGCCATTTGAATTTTTCATTGTGTAGAACTTTTTTGTCTAGAGCTGTGCACCAGAAGGTGAGATCTGCTTTCGCCTTCCTGACCTTCTGGAAAAGCTTAAAATTCTGGCTCTGATGCTTGCCCTGGCGCCCAGACAGAGGCCTACTACGTTGCGGGTCAGCTGACAGGGTAGAAAAGATCCCTATTCCATAGGTTGCCCATCATCTTGGTTTTTAGCTTTTCTATTTAATTCTTCTAATTTTAATTGCCTTGTAAGTACTTTTTTTTTATACCGTAAAGCACTCAGAGTCGCTGTAACAGTGATATGAGTGGAATAAAAATGTAATTTTAATTAAATGATTTAATTACATAAATTACATGTAATTAAACATCAAACAATCCAAACAAGTTCTAATCCAAAAATTTTATTTATTTATTTGATTGCTTGATTCATTGATTTTTATTCTACCTTGATTACTTTATAAGTAACTAAATACTTATCTAATACTCCTTCTTTCTCCTACTCCCCCCACAACAATAACCATGTGAGGCGAGTTTGGCTGAAAAAGAATAACTGATCCAAAGCCACTCAGCAGGTTCTCATCCTTAATGTGGGACTAGAACTCACATTCTCCTAGTTTCTAGGCCAGTGCCTTTACCATTACACCAAACTCTTGGGGCCATTTTATATTCACACATTTTTGCTGTTGAGGACTGGGGTGTTAAATATTGCAGGAAAGCAAAGGACAAGGCACTGAGTTTCCCTCAGAAGAGGCAACTTGGCCCATGTACAGTAAGAGCAGCAGGAAAAAAGCATTTCAAACAGAATCCACCTTAATCGACTCACCAAAACAAAAGGTTGGGAATTTACAGCATTCTTAAAATTTTTGAGATTTGTTTTTCACCTCAGGCTGCAATTAAGGTGCTTTTTAAAAAATCTGTGTTGTTCTTTCTTCCTAAGAGTTACCAGCTACATTGAGCTTGACACTGCGGGATGTAGAAGAAGGAGGGCAGAGGGAAAAGCTCTCCCGTTGCAAGGATGGATTTTAGTTCGTGCAACATTCAATTTTACTATATTTTAATTGCCTTTTTTTCCTCAGTCTTCTTCCACCTTCAAGGGCATTTTTATTCTCATTCTCCTCTGTCCCCGCCACATCCTGGTATCTGCACTGAATTGGGAAAGCAGAGTCAATTAACTATCAGCCCAATTTCTGCTCCACAGGACATGTTATTAAGATTCACATTTTCATTCAAAATTATTCTAAGGAACAGAGCATTTTACTATTACCTTTTTATTTGTTAAAAAAGTAAAGTTAAATTAGCTTCCCACCCAGTTAAAAAGTTATTTAAAATCTTATTTCAGACGTGCTTTCTCTAGCTAAGATTGTCTGGGATTTTCTAATTATAACTACTATTTTGAAACAGCCACTTCGGTTTGCTAAATCTGTCCCATGTTTCTTCTCTTGGCAATGTCACGTGATATTATCTACTTCATCTATATTGCATTTGGGACAGATTTAGCAAAATGAAGTGTATAATTCTGTGAACACTGAGTGTAGTTATGCGGGGAATTTTCCCCCCTACTGTCTCATGCTGAAAACAAAACCTTTTTTTTAAAAAAATGCAACATGTCAGTATCTGTACTTGGTCTATTGTTTAGCATTAATGTAAAAGCTGATTTTCATTTGTGTTAGTTACATATACATGATACAAAAATAATAATTCCTATCAATCATCATCAGATATTAATAGTGAAAGCTAATGGGCTGTAAAACTAAAATATCTTTTTGCTGTTATTGGCCATAGATATTCTTCAAAAATCCATCTTAAATGTATTTAGGACTGTTGTAAACATTTCGGTGTAGGAAATATTTGTAGACAGATATGGGTTTCTGAGTATTTTTAATAAACAGATATAGTACAATTTGGGCTCTTTGTAAAACCACATACTTAATACAATCAGCCACTAACCTAGTCAAATGTCTTTATCACTACTACTAGTAGCTCACAGTGAGAAATCAACACAAATCATATTGGAAATATAGATCCCCATCTTCTTTTGCTAATACTTTTTATCTAATATTTTTTCTTCCTTGAGTTAATTATAAAAACAATAAAAGAAGGATAAAATTGTCTAAAAAATGACTGACTTGTTTTAACCTTGTCCATGACTGGTTGTGTTTTGATTTAAATTTAATTGTTTGGGGTCAGCTAACTGGATTAGGTAATCATTTTTTAAATTCTTATGATATATTGCCCCCTCCTGAACCTAACAAGCATGTTATTGGAATAGGATCCTGTTGTTACGAGAACATTTAAATCATAAAATGTTTTGCTAAATATATAATGGCAATGGCAATTTGTTATTAAAATTATATAACATTAAAGTGTTAAATGGAAAATGCACACATGCGATTAGACATATTTGCTTTGATGGATTGAGCTAGTTTTATCTTGACTCCTCAGCCTGAAAAATTCACCTTCTGTCATGGGTGTTTCTTTCTTATTCAAATAGTCTCCAGAATTAATGCATAAATAGATGTGCTGGAGAATAGTCAGAAGATTTTGGTTCAGATTCATATACAGTGGAAGTTCAAAAACAACAATGGATAGGACACAGTGTGAAAGGTGAAATTAAATAGGAGCTTTTAAAATAAACTTGATGCCATAAAAAGTAGAATGTTCTAGAGAATAAAATATAGCAATAGTCAACAATACTAAATACTGTACTTTTCTTAACTCCTTAACTATGCCAAACAATGCAGAATAAGGTAGAAATTATCTTGATGCCCATTTCTAAGCTGGTCAAACCAAACACATCACCAGTTGTTTAGGACTAGTAAGACCATTATGCCATCTGGTCTATGGAAATATGATCTTCTATCAGCACTGGGCAGAAATCTGTAAGTCTTAACAGAATAACAGGGACCTTGGAGGTCTTCTTGTCCAACCCCCTGTTCAAGCAAGAGATCCTATGCCATTCTGGACAAATTCCTTCCCAGTCTCTTCTTAGAAACTTCCAAATGGAGCAGCCACAATTTCTGAAGATACATTAACCTGGCATATTAACTTCCTAGCTTACTAGTGCAACCAACTTTACAAATCACACGTAGCTACAAGACAGCCATGCAATAAAACTCACCTCTTCCATTGGAAGCATATTCTGCTATCTGTTCCTAGAAAAAGTCCTATTTCAGAAAATGTCTTTTTCTCAATGAACCAGATATCCAAACCAATCACGTTTATCACTAACTCAGTTTTAGAAGTACTAATTCTATACAATTCTCTAATCGCTGAATCTAGATAATAGAGAGATGAGAAAAGAGAGATAAAGGTATAGATATATTTCTGTATATATGAATGTATATCCATGCAAATATATGCCTAACTTGGTATATGTATGACATCATATGAACAGGCCAGGGGTGGGCTTCAAATTTCTTTAGCTCTGCCCAGTTGCTGGGTGGTCTGGCTATGGTGGGTGTGGCCTAGTCAGCCTCCTGCACCAAGGAGCGGGATGTTTTTGTCCACTCCAGTCTCCGGAGACTTTCCTCGAGCCTTCAGGAGGACGAAAACGGCCTCCACGGGCTCCAGAGGCCCTCTGAAGGCTGGAAATGTCCCGAACCTCTGGTAGGCCCATTTTTTGCCCTTCCCGAGCCTCTGCACATGCCATGCACTTATCTGCATCCAAAATGGGCCCCGTGGAGATTCCTGGGAGGGGCAGGGTGGGGTGGGCACGGCCAGCCAGGAATGGGATTTGGGGTTCTCCAAACTGCACAGAATCTTAGCTAGAGGTTCTCTTGAACCCCTGCGAACCCCCAGTAGCCCACCTCTGAAACAGGCCAAATCTAATATTCATTGCCGAGCAATTGTCCTTTAAATAAGGTAGAAGCAGTGATGAAATCAGCACTGCTGGCTACTGCAGAGCAGATGCTATTTTCCAACCTGTCTTAACAAGCCCGATTCTTGCAGCAAAATAATAATAATAATATTTGTGGCTAGAACTGGGTGCCCTGCCAGACATGGAAAAGAAAGACAAAGGACTGCAGGAAACAATGAAAGTAAGCTGCCTTTCAGCTGTCTTACTAAAAGACTGAAGAATGTGTTGGCATGTCTACAGTCAAGGCAGCCTCAGCTTCTGCGCTCCTGTTGGCCTCTCATCGCTAATCATTCATGTCTGCATTTTTATGACAGGTCACAACATACAGGAGCTACTGTATATAGCTCTGGGGAATGATTTTCTATGTCGGCAATGTTTTTCTAAAGACAGTCATAGCCACCAAACAGGAGTCTGTGGATTGAAGAATTTTGATGAGTTTTCCTCCTCAGTGGATGCTGCTTACAGAGAACATTCCACCCAGAATTTATCTACTTCTCTGCACTGAAATGCACGTGACTCAGTGTCCTTAATTTTAAAAGGAATAAGCCAAACATATGTTGCCTCTCTGCACAAAGGTTTAATGAGTTTTGTACGGACTAGCAATTACAAGCTTCAGAAAACTCCTTCAGATACAGTTTCTGGTTGACAAGTGGTCACAACTGCTTGGTGAAAATTATAATGAATAGAAAGGTACAGTAAGTACCATAGCTAAAAATAGGGCTTGGGCAGTGATGTTTGAGCATCCTAAGTGAAATCATACTTGAGATACTTGTTACAGGAATCAACATTACTTGGTGATCCCAGCATATGGGGGGGGAGACTTTTTGGGTCTTTTGAAAGTTCTACACATGCCCCTCCTTACAAGCACTGATGAAGTGTCCTCGTTTGGCTAATTAAACATCTGAAAGAAAACAACTAAGCTCAGAAGAGCACTAAGGACCCCTCCTCCAACCTTATTTTTGTACATTGTGTGTTTATATATTTACACTAATCTCGATACCCGTCTTTCCCCAAAAATAAGACCCTGTCTTATATTTTTTAACCCCAAAATAAGTGCTTGGCCTTATTTTCGGGGAGGTCTTATTATTTTGAGGTGTGTGGAGCAAGATGGTGCTCCTCTTGCCATCTTACCTGATTTCCAGTTCTGTCTCCCTAACCCTAGCCAGAGGAAATGGCAGGGAGGGCTTATTTTCAGGGGAGGGCTTATTTTTAGGAGGAGGAGTACTTGTTTTTGGGGAAAGATTTATTTTCGGGATAGAGGTCATATTTTCAGGGAAACACGGTACCTCTCACAGCTTGAGGTGATTTACAGAATAAATATAAACCAAAATAACACATGTTACGAATAAGATCCAGGTATGCTAACCTTTTTCCCAAATCCTTCAGAGTAGGGTGGTTTCTATAGCTTTGCAAAATGCAAGCAAGGTGTGGGCTTCCTAATTTTTCCCACCACAAGAAGCTAGTGAAGTAGGTTGCTTACAGAAAAATGGCTTAGCTCAAAATCACTCAGTGAGTTTCCGTAGCTGAAGATGAACTAGAACCTACATCAGCCATTCCTAGATCAATACCTCAACAACTACTCCACTCTACAATGGCTCTCCATACATAATAGTGAAGATCTTAAGAGAACATGGATCATGAGATGGAGTCCATTGGAGCATAGGAAAAGAGAAACAGTAAAATGGCTGCTACCTTTTACTGGATAAGGACATTTTTCCCTCATAGACAGCTTGAAAAAGATTACTTGAACAACCATATATGTTGATTTGTCTTTTCTCCTTCCCTCCTGGAAACCTTGCTGGTGTAAAATGGGCACAGAAATCTTACCTCAGATGGCATATACATAAAAGACAAGGATGGGCCAGAGTAGAGTGGCTAATTCATATGGATTGTGATTCATTTCCCCAATATATGTACTGAAGCTGAATCATATGCTGATATCCTGAATTTTTTCATGCAAAGCAATTCATGCTTTTAAAAAATGTATTCCAAATGTGCGTATTTGGTGAACGCACACACACTCACAAATCTTCTGTTAGTAGCAAATGCTTGTAAAATGCAATTATTAGGAAAAATACAGCCAAGCAGAACATGTTATTAAAAGCTGTGTGCTGAATCTGTGTACTGTGTATTGTGAAAATGTGTCACAAATCAGTTAAATGAGAAAGAAAACAAAATAATGCCAGCTTTGTTTATTTCTTGAGGAAGGTGCCTTTACACAGTGAGAGAGTTACTGCTGAGCTTTTATATCATTTTTCTTAGCACTGATTTTAGGCTAATATGAGCTTGGAAAATACAATATAAAGGAACAAAGTAACAAGGCATCTTAGGGCACTAAAGACTAACGTTAAGATGTAAGGATCTATCTATATCAGGCCAAAGTTATCCATCTTGTTGAAGAAACTATGCAAGACTGCAGCAAAAGTAAAATCATAATTAATTTTTTTTTTAGTCTTTGCACATAGCTCTAGAGCCAAATTTAAAGAATCAAGAGTGATTTCAGAAACTCATAAAAATTGCATTAAAGGGGGAGGGAGGCTTTCCTAGGTTTCTCTAGCACAGCACATAAACACGTTTCATGCTTGTTAACATTTCATGACTTCTTTGACCTATCATATTCATAAGTCACTTGAAGACATCCAATGGTACAATGGCAGAGTTGTCCCTAAGCCACTCCTGGGTTGCCTTGGTTGTGTGCTTAGGATCATTGTCATGTTGGAAAATAAACGATTGGCACAGTCTGAGGTCCTGAGTGCTGTGGAACAGGTTTTCATTGAGGATATCCATTAAGCTTTCCCTCAACCCTGACCAGTCTTCCAGTCCCTGCTGCTGAAAAACACCCCCACAGGATGATGCTGCCACCACTATGCTTCACTGTTGGGATGATATTGGGCAGGTGATGAGCGGTGCTTGGTTTCTTCCAGACATAACATTTAGAATTGAGGCCAAACAGTTCAATCTTGGTTTCGTCAGACCAGAGAATCTTGTTCCTCACAGTCTGAGAGTCCTTTTGGAGCTTTTTTTATGCTTTCTTTCACTGAAGAGAGGCTTCCATCTAGTCCAGGCATTTCAAACTCATGGCCTGCAGGCCGGATGAGACACGTGATGGTCATGCCCACCCATTTTAGTGAAGGGGAGGAGTTGCGATACATCACGTGATGACAATGTGACGCTGCAAGTTTGATATCTCTGGTCTAGCCATTCTGCCAGGAAGTCCAGATTGGTGGAGGGTTGCAGTAATGGTTGTCCTTCTGGAACTTTGTCCCATCTCCACACAGGATCTAAGGCCCTTCTCCCCCAATTGCTCAGTTTGTCTGGGTAATCAGCTCTTGGAGGATTCCTGGTTGTGCCAAACCTCTTCCATTTGAGAATTATAGATGCCACTGTGCTCTTAGGAACCATTAGTGCAGCAGAAATTGTATTGTAGCCTTCCCCAAATCTGTGCCTTGCAATAATCTCATTTCTGAGCTCTGCAAGCAGTTCCTATGACCTCATGGCTTTTGCTTTGTTACAGTATGCATTGTCAGCTGTGGAGTCTTCTATAGAGAGGTGTGTGTCTTTCCAAATAATCCAAATCCAATCAATTTAATTTACCACAGATCAACTACAATCAACATGTGGAAACATGTCAGCAACAATCAAGAGAAATAGGTGGCACTTGAGCTAAATTTGAAGTATTGTTGCAAAGGGTCTGAATACTTATGCCAATGTGGTATTTCAGTTTTTTTCCTTTTTAATAACTTTACAGACATTTCTAAAATTCTGTTTTCACTTTGCCATTATGGGGTAATGAATGTAGATTAATGAGAAAAAAATGAATTTCAACAACTATAGAATCAGGCTGCAGCATAACAAAATAGACAAAAGTAAAGTGGGTCTGAATCAGAGGTGGGTTCCTATCGGTTCGGACCGGTTCTATAGAGTAGTTAGTAAGCCGCTGGTGACATCACGGAACCGGTTCTGGTCCGTGGACGGTGCCATCTTTAAAAAAAATGATTTTGGAAAAATGTTTTTTTTTCCCTCCCAGATTTTTCTTCTTCTGCGCATTCACAGAAGTTGAGTTTCCAACACTGCACATGTGTCACCATCTTGTTTTGGGCCCATTTTGGGGGGGGGTTGTAATTTTTTTGTACTGTGCATGCACGCACATGCAAAGCGTGCGCACGCCCACACGGCACAGCCGGAGTGAACCAGCGGCGAGGTAAGTTAGAACCAATTCTAGGCCAATATTACTTTCTGAATGCATTGTAATATCTGGACTGAGTTGCTTGTTACTCCTCTGGAATGCAGCCCCTCTGCCCTGGGAATCCATCTCGTCACTACATTCCATCACAATTACAATATCCCACTTTTGGAGATGAAAGGTGTTGGTGTTTTCCAACCTTTCCATTTGAAATCCATAGAATTGTTTTGTGACATTAGGCTTCATTTACAAGCTGATGCTTTCTCTTCTACGTTCTGATGTACCTTGGGATCTAAACAAAACAAAACAAATAGGATTTGGTTGGAGCACTATGTAAAAATATCCAAAATCCACAGAAATAATATAGTTTTAAGTGAACCACACTTGTATAAAGTTGCATTATAAAAACAGGGATATTTAAAAGCTCTAAGATTTTTATTATTATTATTATTTTGCAGCCTTGCTTGTTTGACCTATGTAAGGCATTTCTTCTTGGCCAAAATGCATAGAGTGCTGGATTGAGTTTTAAAGCAGCCTCATGCTGAATCGAAATGCACTCATGTGTACGGTCTCTCAAAAGATTTGAGAGAAGCAAGCATGCCTAGCCAAAACAAGCTTTCAAAACAATGGGATTCAACATGGAAGTTTATAAAACAGGTTTAATCATTTCTGCTGAGATTTAATATGACATGCTAATGTTGAAATATTATGATCAGCTAAGCACTCTGTGTAAAATGTTGTTTAAAGCAGCTGCAACTGTTTGCTTTAAAAGATTATGTTCAAAATTAAAAAGAATTCAGTTTCCAGAACATAATGTGAGCCGCTTGTAAAATTCCTTGGTTTTGGGCTTTTGCTAATTTATCATAGCAAACCATCTGACCGTGACATTTATTTTTGGTAAATACAATTATGGATAGTAACACAAATTAAAATGAAAGAGGGGAGTCATAAGTAAGCCAAGCAAGATTAGGTTG
The DNA here is from genome assembly GCA_032467955.1 of Pseudoxenodon macrops. Classification (NCBI taxonomy): domain Eukaryota; kingdom Metazoa; phylum Chordata; class Lepidosauria; order Squamata; family Pseudoxenodontidae; genus Pseudoxenodon; species Pseudoxenodon macrops. Next base: position 141,896 of record JANHFT010002882.1, on the reverse strand, counting down.
TAGTGTTGATCCAACAGCAAATGAACATGTTTCTTAGCTTGGGTTTTCTGTTTGGTTTGCATCCCAGATCATTCATCTTGGGACATTCTTGGAAACAGATTTCAGGGAGGGATTTGGAGTGACAGGTAAAGCTCCTTTTATATAAGCTTTTCCCTGTGGTTAAAACAGTATAAGAAGTCTTTGTTTCACTCTGAATAACTGAATCTTCTTACTAAAATGTCTATTATTATCCTCCCTCCAAACAGGCAGGATGTCTCAATGATGTTGAAATGTCTAATGTAGCTCACAGCTACATGCATAGCTTCTGTGTAGCTCAGCAACATTTAAAACATGCCTTTCTCTTGTGAGGACCCCTTATGTGTATAATTAATTTATAAAATATTAATATTTTCAAGCAGAATGTAAAGTTTGGAAGGATTTGAGATCATTTTGCAACAGAATGTAGGGAGGATCTCAGGAGACAAGAGGAAGCACCTCAGACTAGACAACAGTCAGATGAGCAACAGCTGAGTCTGCAGAAGGAATGGCAGCAGGATGGGGGGGTTGATGGCAAATATCTCAAAAGGTGCCCTCCCTGATTTTTTGGACTGTAAAAACGGGGCGGGGGAGATTTGGACTTCCAGACTTGCAAGAATCGGTTAATACAACCTTACAATAAAGTTAGAACTAGTACTTCTGAGTTGCTTCTTATACAGACTACCTTGCAAGGCTGACAAATGTATTACTTGCTTTCTTTGCAATAGGAAAACATTGAGGAAAAAATCCATAGGATCCAATAGGAGAACAGTTCAATAACAATGCTGATTTAGATACTGAATTTTTGGAGAGGTACAGAATACTTAGAAATGTGTCTATTCCACATTGTATTTTTCTTTTTTTTTTTTTACTGAGGCCCATATTTTACAGCTTATAATTTGGCAAGGGGTGCTAAGCAAAGAGCAAAGTAGGAGATATCACATGGTTTCCAATAAAGGAGGATATTTGTAGCTCAAGTTTGAAATGAGGAATCTAGAACCAACAATGTTTCCTAGTTTGGGTAATGAAACGTCTGCAAGAAAATAACCAAGCTCAGAGAGCATCAAGGATCCCTCATGGTTTCCAATAACAGATTTATTCCTGGATGCTTTCTTTGGATGGTTGCTCCAAAATGAAGCTGGAGCCTGTAATTCAATAAAATAGAAGCATACATTCTAACCAAATTGAGAGGTAAGTTGCTCACAAGCTTAATTCTCAGAATAGTCTTCCCCAACTTGATCCCCTCCACTTCTATTATGAAAACAATGTCCAGGACTCTCTTTTTTGATATGGTTATCAAATATCAATATGTAAATGTCTGCAATCCGAGATGCTTGATACCTTTTCCAACAGATTTATTTCACATTCTTTTGATAAATAATGATTGTATTAGATTCAACATCATCTCATCAGTGCAACAGTGATATAGCTTGAATTTGCTTCACAGCATTAAACTGCACTGGCTATACAATGCTTTTGAATGACTGGCCATTACAGATGGTCCTCGAGTTACAACCACAACTGAGCCCAGAATTTATGTTGCTAAGTTTGCTTTGCCTCATTTTACAACTTTTCTTGCCACCTTTGTTAAGTGAATCATTGCAGTTGTTAAGATAGTAACCTAGTTGTTAAGTGAATCTGGTTTACGCATTGACTTTGCTCATCAGCAGGTTGCAAAAGGAGTTCACATGACCCCAAGATATTGCAACCATCATAAATATGAGCCAGTTGTCAAGTATCTGAATGTAAATCATGATCATGGGATGCTGCAGTGGTCATAAGTGTGAAAAACGGTCATTAGTCACATTTTTCAGTGGCATTGTAACTTCGAATGCACATCTTATATAATCACAATCATGTTTATATTTTGTCTGTAATCATATACACACTTGACAAAATAAATAAATAAATAAATAAAAATAAATAACATCAATAATGATAAATGTTTTTCTATAGGATAATTATGTATTGCCATATAGCAGTGATGGTGAACCTATGGCACGCATACCACAAGTGGCACACGGAGCCATTTCTGAGGGCACATGAGGCGTTGCCCTGTCAGCTCCAGAGCACTGGCCAGCTGATTTTCGGCCTTGATTTTCAGCCGTTTTTTACCCTCTGGAGGCTTCAGGACACTTCCCTGAAGCCTCCGGAGGGTGAAAAATGGCCCAACGCCAAACCGGAAGTCTGTTCCCAAACTTCCGGTTTACCCAGAGGGCCATTTTTCGCCTTCAGGAGGAAGCCTCCGGAGGGTGAAAAACAGTCCAATGGGCAAACCGTAAGTCCCTTTGGGCCATTTTTCACCCTCTGGAGGGTGAAAAACGGCACAATGGGGCGTGCGCGCATGCATGCGCAGTGTGCAGGGGGTTGTGTGCTTGGCACACAAGAAGAAAAAGGTTAGCTATCACTGCCATATAGTAATCGATTCTATTAATTTCATTAGAGTAGTGAAACAGGTAGTGGGTGGGTTCCGGATATTTTTGCTGCCGGTTTGCTCAGGGTTGCGCTGCTTGTGCGTGTGTGAAGTGTGCGCGTGCACGCATGCAGCAGCCAAATACCAGCTTCTGCGCATGCACAGAAGCAAAATCCAAGATGGCTGTGCCCACGGAGCCACCAATGGGACCAGCTCTGTGATGTCATCGCGGAATTACTACTGGTTCCATAGAACTGGATAGAACTGGTAGAAACCCACCTGTGGTGTGGATGCTACAATTGTGAACTGCCATAATTATCAACTTTTCTGTTCTTCCTAATCAGATCCTTTTCATGGAATGAAAATCTGGCCCAATGTATCCCATGTTGTTCTCCAAAACCAAAATCACATTGAAGCTTTAGCATGCTCCGTTTACAATTCCATCAATTACTATTGTATAATTTAGTTGTCTATTAAAGAAATGCCTCAGAATTCTTTGGTGTGTCCTCCTGAATATGCTTTCTGGTGGTATGTCAGCATTAAAACACCTAGTCCCAATTCAGAGTTTATTCTAAGCTAGGGAAACATCCTGAGAAACACTAGGAAAAGAAAAGGTACAGTTGTCACCTTGTAATGTATTATCTTCATGAAAAAAAGATATGTGGGAATATTGCATTATTGATGGACTTGGACTTTCTTGCACTCTTCAGTTATGAGGACAAACGGTTGAATAAAAGCCTGCCATTAATTCCACAGCTGCAAATCTTCTCAATGAATAATAAAGCACGACAATCAATGAATGCAAAAATATATGCTCTCCTAAGGGAAGGGTGGATTTTGAGTTTTTAGGTAATAAAACAAGGGGCAAGCACTATCGTCTTGATTACATATACTGTACATAACCCAGATTTTTCTTAACAGCAGTAATATCCACTGTCATCTTGTTGAAGCATTTTAAATATCATTATATAACAGAATAAGAGAACACCCTAATTGCCATCGATCTGTTTTGCATTCATTTTTTTAACATAAAGAACACAAAGGAATTCAAGTTGTTACAAAATCAAGACCTATGGCCACAAGGAAAAAAAACTCTCTCTCCCCTCCACTCTGCGACTGAGCATTTATGTGCATTTTACCATTAAGTCATATTGTGCATAGGTCAGAAGGACTTTCCTGAGCTTTTAATTTTTATTTTAAAGTTGACATTTGACTCCAAATTTTATTGAAACTCTCTAATTAGAGGACCATTTAATTTCTTTCCTATGTCATTTCCCCAATTTAAATGCTACTTTCCCCCTTTCTTAAAGCCGCGTTTAACCGTAGGAACACATACAGAGAGAGAAAATGGCAAATTTAAAATTATTAAAAACTTTTATCTACTAGCACTTCTTGCCTTTCAGGAATTCACTGATAGTTTTTCTTCTTCTTTCCTGTAGGAGTACATGGACTCAAATAAATACATAGATTACTTGCTAACTCAACTGGAAGAACAGCGCTGGAACTTATGGAAGTAGGTAGATTTGGAATATAAATCAGTAACATGGTCTTATTCCTATTTAATCAGTAGTAAGAATAGCACAGACTTGACACTTTCAATGTCAATTCAGGATTAGCCCTTATCTTTTCTCTGAATGTCAAATTTGATGTCAAGTCAACAAATGAAGTCCTTCCTATATATGTATCATAATATTGAATATACTTTCATGAACACCTAAGATCAACAGATATTTGTTGTTAGATGTTGCAAAAATGACATTTTCTTTTCAGTATAAATTAATGAAAGTAAAATTATTTCTCATTAAAACAATACTATGAAAATAATGTAAACACATTACCAGAGAGGTTCCTGCTTTGTACATTATACTGATAAGATTCATGTTTTTATTACTGGTATATATGTTAGGATTTAAAAAAATCTGCTGTACTTTATTAGGAAAAAAAATCACTCATATCCAAAAATATTGTACCGATTTTTTCCTTTGAAATTCTAGTTTGCAAGTGTTCATTAAATGGAAAATATATATATATTTTATTATCTTAGCAGCTTTTAAGACATTTGTGTATAAAATCAACTAAAACGTTATAGGCACATGAATCATATGCATTACATTGTTTTCTCTTTGTGTATATATAGTTTTAGCTAAGACTGCAGTCTGCATATGAATTCTTCTCAGGCAGATGGATCTAAGTTTATTTTGTCCCAGGGATTGAAATGTGAACTGGAACACTTAAAATTTAGCTACTGTAATTGTGTGTTCTGCTGAGTGGATTAATGTATTGAACAGCGTGTTAACTTTACTTTCTTTTAGAACTGTAGCTATCCATCTTTGTATCATTGCAGAAATGAAAATCATTCTCAAAGTAATATTATTCGAAATGAACAGCTTATATCAAAACTAGAAATCCCACATTTGCTTCTATACAATACAATACAATATTTTTTCTTCTAAGGGCAGAAGCTTTACAAACATAAATGTTAAGTCAGCAAAGTAATATTTTCAGCGTAAATCTGTATATTTCTATGCAATTAAGTCGTGTGATCTCACTGGGCCTTCTCAAGAATATAGAATTATATTTCTACATACCTCTACATATACTGTACCTATATATATATAGAATATATGTATCATTGTATGTAGAGAAATATATTTCTATGTATAGAAATACAGGCTTAGAGTGCAATGCTAAATGTGTTTCTTTAAAAGACTCTTCATTCATTTAGGCTTACTGTTGACTATATAATTATAGAACTGGATCCTTATAGGGCAGTCTTCTGCTGATCTTCTCAGACCTAATCCAATTAAGTACAGTGTTTTCTTATTCCCAGCTAAATGTGACAACTTTAATCTTATATTTTCTATTCTCGCACATTTGCTATTCTTTAACTTTAAGGTCAAAGGTAAAATGCTTTGCTTCCAATGGGGGAAAAGAACACACAACAAGGTTGTATTTCATTCAGTGTGTGATGCATTCCCTGTTCTTAACAATATATGTTAAAACAATGACCCATATAAAGGATTTAGCAAAATTATAAAAACCATTCTAAAGACTGTAGAATGAGATGAAGTAAATCCAAAGCAGATAATAAGGAAAGATGATTAACAAGGCAGAGCACTGCATATGTTTAGATGCTGAAAACTGGAATGTAAAAAAAAAGCAGCTAAAGAGATCCCACAAAACCTTAGATAATTATTTAATCCAATAAGTAAGTATTCCAAGAAGTGCCTTGGACTATTGTACTCAGTCTCTGTTTGCTGTAGACAATCTTGCTACATTCCTTCTCAGACCCTGTTAAGTTGCTAGCCACACTGACTGCACAAAATGCTTTTGACAGACACAAGTTTTACAGATGGAATCTCATTTTTGTCTAACTATGATCTCTAATTTGAGGTTTATGCTTGCTAGACTTGGTCTCAGTTTCAGAGCCCTTTAATCCAGTACTTCTTATTAACTATTAGTTCCATTGATTCAGCATCTTGTGGCTTGAAAGATTAGTTGCTATGATTAAAATACGCAATTGTGTACATATTTGTACACAAATATATCTGTCTGTCTGTCTATATATCTTACAAGAAATAAAGGGGGAAAACATTTAGGCAGTTATACTGCAAACAAATGAAGAAAATACACACATTTGTGTTGAAGTAAACAATTTAATGAATGATAATGAAGAGATGGGTAGGGAGAGATAAACAAGATAAATATTATTTTTCAATGCACATCTTTTCAAATTAAAGCAGACTTTACTTATTTTAAATTTGTTTGATCAGAAACAGATAAAAGTTGCATTTGGATCATTTGAGCCCAGTATCCACTCAAGAAAACCTTTGCTTATGCAATTGAGAAAAAACGAACTTATCTCTAGGCTAGAGATGACTGTTATTTAAACAAGTATTTCAAAACCAAGGCCTCTAAGTGTTGCAAGTAATCTTAAAAAATATGAAGAAGAAACCCTAGTTACTCCTGAGAATATGTAAGGTAATTCTCTCTATGCACTATCAGCGGATTATCAAGTGCAATCGCTTTCATTTGCAATGGACACTGTAATCTTGAAATGTATCCTTTTAGACCCCTGCCAAATCAAGACTTAAACTTAGAAGACTTAGAATAACTTTATTGTCACTTTAAATGTGCACTAACTGGCATACATTAAAAATAAATTTCGTTGCATACAGCTCTCAAAAGGTCACCACATCCAATATACAGTACATAAACATGTATGTATGTATGTATGTATGTATGTATGTATGTATGTATGTATGTATGTATGTATAAATAAATAAATAAATAAATAAATAAATAAATAAATAAATAAATAAATAAATAAATAAATAATCCAAAGGGGCAGGCTTACACTGGTGGTCCCCAACTTTTTTGGCCCGAGGGACCAGTTTCATAGAAGACAATTTTTCCATGGACCGGGGGTGGGGAGTAGTACGTAGTATGCAATCTAGATCCCTCGCATGCACAGAGTTCATGCTCCTATGAGAATCTAATCCCTGATGAGCTGAGGTGGAGCTGAGGTGATGATGCTAGCACTGGGGAGCAGCTGCAAATACAGATGAAGCTTCACTTGCTCACCTGCTGCTCACTTCCAGCTCTGCGCCTGGTTCATAACAGGCCATGGACAGGTACCAGTCCTTGGTCCGTGGGTTGGGGATTCCTGATTTATACAATAACACTGTTTTCACTCTGCCATAGAGCTTGCATTGGGAATTCCAATACAGACTTTCCCCCAAAGTAGCTGGAAGATAAATATTCAAATGTTAAAAGGTTAAAAAAAAAGTATGGTAAAAAAGCAGATTGTAGTCTCTTCTGTTAATCTTTTTACTCATGTGCCATTTTTCTTTGGTCAAAGAAAGTATATATTGCAATGCCAGCACTGTATTCTGAAATTATGGAACCAAAGGGGACCATTAGCATATGATTAAATAAATCAGAATATATCCTTCAAATTTCCCAGCATACAGTAGGAGCCAGTTCTAATCCAGTTGGCTAGTATCTCACTAGATTAATACTGTACAGGAAGTCCTTGGATTACAACTGGTCACTTAGCAGCTGTTCAAAGTTATGACAGAAACCCCCCCCCCCAAAAAAAAGGTTACATACAAACCTAGAGTGACATCTGGACCAGATGAGCAGTCTAGAATTTGAGACACCAAAACAGGCTTAATAAAAATAATAATATTGTCTACAACAGTTTTGAGGTACATAGGAAGCATAATATATAATTTCCGTATTTTGGGTTTAAATTTTTTTATATAACTATTAGATTGAATTCATAAATATAAGTACAGGGGACTTTACAATTATTATGTTTTCTTCTTTTAGGTATTTTTAAGTATCATGGATTACAGCTAGGATTATTGCAGAATGTAATTAAGAGAAACATTTATGAAATATTTCAAAATATTATTAGTAAGGCCATAAAAATAAATGCAAACCATAATAGTATTAATTATCTTTCCAGTCTAGAAAATAAAATACCAAATATCCTTCACAACATGTTGAAAACTAACCAAGAAGAGAAGCAAGTTAGAACTAAGGAGAGATTTTCTAACTGTGAGAGCAATTAACCAATGGAATAGCTTGCCTTCAGAAGTTGTGGGTGCTCCATCACTGAAGGCTTTCAAAAAGAGA
>JANHFT010002882.1:108006-119029 GCA_032467955.1 Pseudoxenodon macrops | reverse complement strand
CCCCAGCCCCGCCGCCTGGCCGGCCCTCCCCGAGCGCACGCGGAGCGGCGGCCCTGCCGCAGCCCGACAGGGAGCGCCAGCAAGAGACAAGCCCGCCGGCGGCAGCATAACAACAAAGCGGAAGAAGCGGCGGCGACGGCGGCGGCGGCGTCCCGGACTCCGTCCGCGGTCGCGTCCACTAATGCTGGGAGACCCCCATGCCAAGTTTAGAAACTCGGGGGCTGCTTTGGCTGCCGCCGTCGGGTTCCCGGGCTGCTCCGGCGGGTCCCCGGAGAGCGTAAAGGCCCCGCCTCTCTGCCCGCCGCCTGCAAAATGCCCCTCCGCAGAGCAGGTAAGGCAGCAACCGCGCCGAGCCTTCCCTCCTCCCTCCCCGGCTGCCCTTCTTTTCCTTGCGCGTTTTGCGCTCCCCTCACCTGCTCTGAAGTGGACCCCGCCCTCTAGCGTGTCTCTCTCCCCCCCGTCTCCTCCCCTTCTCTCCTGGTTTAAGGCAAAGGTAAAAGGAGGACTGGGTGAGGGAGGGGCGGGCGGCGTCGGGGGTCGCCGTGCTTGTGTGTGTGTGTGTGTGTGAGAGAGAGAGAGAGAAAGCAAGATGGAGAAGCGGCTGACCCGGGCATGTGCCCGCCGGCTGGCCAATCTCGCTGCGGCGGTCCGGCGGACAAGCACGCGAGGCCGAGGCGTGCGCTCGCGCGGTGGTTCGAGCCCCGGTGCAAACCGGATGACTCGTTCCAAAGCGGCTCTTGTAGACGCTGGCAGGTTGATGCTTTCCTTAGGTCTGTTCTTAAGAGAGGAGGGAGAGAGAGGGGGCACTGTGGAGTTGTCGCGGGTTTCTTCCAACGGACCTCTTCCCCCCCACCCCCCAAAGAGCTTGCAGCCCTGGGTTTTGCATTCCCCCCGTCCCCACGAGTCTTGTCTGACCCATTCGTGGCGCCTAATTTGCCTCTTAACGAGTGAGATGCGGGCTCTGGTGGAATGTAAAAGGGACGGCGACAGGCCTACGCTTCTCAACTTGCGGGCAGAGCGATGTACAGCAGCGTCCGTTCCCCCCCCCTTCTCTTTTTAACTTTTGCACAGCTCCTGCACGACTTCTGCTGGTGACGAGGCTGACCCCAGGGAGTGGAATAGGGCTAGTTTCCAGTGCTTGGGGAATGGGGATGAAGAGGTGGCCTTGTTGACCAACGGATGGAGGAAGGTCGGTTTAAGCCTAAAGACACGCTGGCTTTTGGCGACTAGCTTCTGTCGCTTGAACTTGCTGGTGTCTTTGCACCTGGGCTTTTGATAAACCCGCCCCAACCCCAATTTGCCTCCCACCCACCCCCTGATTTCTCTTCCACCCAACTCCTCCTCCTGCTGCTGCTTGGTCCTGGAATCAGTGCTCCCACTGTTGGGCCTTTTCTGTCCCTTCTGTTTTCATCTCTTCCTGCTGCTCTCAGGGCCCTTTTCCCTTGCCTCTGCTGGCTCCTTGGCTTGTTCTTTCTGCTGTCCCTTGTCCTGCTGTTTGCAAACTCTTTCCCTTTGGCTGCTGCTGCTGCTGGAAAGGGGAGCTAGCTGTACAATTGTATGCCTGTTGCTACTGGCAACTGCATATACAGAATTGTTATGCATCCATAAGCAGCTTAATTCTGATGGATGGCAAAGAAATATGATCATTTTAGGATGGCTGAGCTGGGGTATATTGTGCTCTGTGTGTGTGTGTGTGTATTTGCATTGTACCTCAGATTCAAGTTTTTAATCTAGAGGGTGAATCCCAGAAGCTGCTTCTTTGTGATCTGGGCCTTTAATGGGGTTGTAGCAAACCTGTATTTGCCTTTTCATTATCTATGCTTTGGTTGGTTTAGATAACTGCAGCTTTTCAGCATCCTTTACTTCTGTGCTTGAGTGTTTAGAACTGACCTGTCTTACTGGCCCAGAAGGATTTCTTGAGTTCTGTCTGGAAGCAATGTGTAATGAGACCCGTTTAATACAGATAGTAGAAATATTAATTTTCTTTTATTTTCACACTCTTTTCATTTGTTGATTACTTCTGACATTTGTACCAGAACTAGAAGGAATGGGGTGTGAAAGAGAAAAACTTGTATGGGTTAATATTAATACAGAAAGTCCCATTGGAAGTTTTATTTATTTATTTATTTAGATGTATTTAGCCACCAATCTGTCTCCATTTATTCGTACCCATTTAATGTGTTCATATTTATGTTTATACTTATACCTGTTATCTTTTACATGTCTGACAAACTAAATTGATCAATCAATCTCATATGCATGAGTTTTAAACAGCTTTTCTTTTTCCTTTTCCATCCTTTTCATGTTATTGGCTAGCAGTTCCACCCGCACCGCCCTTATGTAAAGTAACTTTGTGTAGTTACTTTTATATCAAACCTACATTTCTTAGCTTTATAAATACAAGCCAAGCTAAGCAAATCATGCAGTGTGATTGTAGGATGAAGAGCTAGATTTACAAACATTCATGATTTTGTAGCTGTGACTTGATATGATATGGATTTTAAGCTTACATGCTTAAAATTTCCTGACAGGCAACTTTGTACGCTGCTGAATATGTATGTGAATATTTATGTACAATATGATTTGGAGCTACTCTAAATCTAATATTAAGAAAATACTGTATAAATGAAAGAAAGAACAAAAAAAGAATTGTTTAATAATAGTTTCAGCATTTTAGCATAGTTTATGGGGGAAACACATGACTAATGATACCATGTTTGAACTGGGTGGCTATTTCTTTCAGCAAGTATGCTTAAGTGTAAGCATACATGGCAATATCTGTAATGAAGCAGTTGATTACTTATATATGATTAAAGTATCCTGAGTGTGTGTCAGTATGCTGCATATGCCTCCTAGTTGGTGGCAACTACAGTTGATTAGCATGCTGGCTTTCAAACTAGTCTTTAGAGTAGAATTTGCATTAAGCAGCATGGGTATGCTGGGGATAAAACTGTTTGGTTACATTTATGCCATATTGAACAAAATGTGTCAGAAGTGACTGATACAACCCCTACCTTTATCAAATAATCAGCAGGTGATCTAGGCTATGGATAAAGTTTTTAAAAGTGTTATGTGATGATGCAGCACTTGGTGATTCTTCCAAGCAGACATCTTTAATGTTCCACACCAAAGGCAGAATCTTGCCAAACTAAAGCACTCTGCTCTCTACAACTACCATATACTCTGGGAAGGATTAGGGAGGTTGACTTCACCATTTCTCTCAAACAAAATATCTGAACTGAGCTGCATCTTATTCCTCTAGAATGTACCTCCTCCCTCCTGGGATCCAAATGACTACATTCCATCACAAATAGGAGATATGTATAAAACAGTATTAAAAGATAATTAACTTCCCAGCAGAATAAATAGAAAGTGAATGAGTGAAAAGAGGTTATGGAAACTGCTTAGAACAGAGTAAAAAGTACTATACTACAGAGTGCCACAGAAGTGTGAGCCATTAATAGAATGAATGGAATTAATAATAAAAGTGATTAAATGATTTGAGCTGAAGCTGAACTGAAAGAATGCTGTAAAAAGCATTTTAGAGCTTTGTAATGGAATGATAGAGATATTTTGATGTGTGAAATTGAAAATAAATGCTATACATCTTAGAACAGTACAGTAAAAGATACTTGACAAAGGAATCATAAGTAAGAATTTTGAAAAATGCTAAGGCTGCAGGATGGATGGTTTCAGTGGATAAATGTTAAGATACGGATATCATTTCATTAAGTTTGATTAAGTTGTAAGAAAATTGAATGAAAAAAGTGGGATTAGTTTGTGTTTGGCAATATACAAGATTATGTTGTATATACAATATACAATAAGCAACATTTGGGAAGTAGAGTGATACATTTCTATCACTGTTCCATCTCATCTTTAGAAATTGGAAATTGTTACCTTATTAGTTAAAATGCTGTGACAACTAGTAGATGAAATTAGATTATGCTGATTCATATTATAGATGTACATCTGAGGTATCTTTCTAGTGAATATGCTAATTTAAATCTTATAATTGTTATGGCACTCTTGTTTTCCAAAAATGTAATAATTTCATGTATGTTTGGTTTTAGAAATGGAATGATCAGCACTTTATGTTTTTTTGACAATATGTTCCATTGCTTGAATGTAAAGTCTCATTTGAGTTGAGCTTGACTCAACATGGATAGATCCATACTATTGTTTTGACAACAAAATGGAATTGGCCTTCTACCGCCTTCAGCTTACAAGAGACTAACACTGAACAGATTGGTTCACTTATGACACTAATGCGTTGTTTACAAATCATATTGCCTGGATTTGCCCAAGACACTATACTAAACCAAGCACACCACATTATAGCTTAATATATTGTAGGAACCGACGTTAGAACAGAAAAGTGAGGTGCAGGGCAGGCTGAATCTTTCCCTCAGTGATGAAAGTAGTTTAGGATATTGAACCTTGTAATATTTGAATTTATTGTGGCACTTGGTTTTTGAGGCTGTGAACACATTTATAATTTGAAAACACAACTTGAGCACCCTCATACAGGATGGCAGTTGTAAAATGATTGAATTAAACATTCATTTCACAGAAGGCTAATAAGGCAAATATATAGCTTGTTCTGAAACTTGAGCACAAGGCAAATATGTCTTTTGAGCCTCAAAGCACAGGCGTCTAATTCTGAACTGACTTTTTTTTCCTGCTTGAACAGAACATTCATTTCACAGATGGCAAGTTATCTTAATTTAGAAATTGTCTTTATATAAATTATTGTAAAATGCATGCGTCATTACTCACACTGTATCTCTCTCTCTGTATTTTCACTCAAATATGTCCTATTCCTTACCCCAATTTTTAAATATATAGAAATTCCCTCAGTTTATTCCCATTTTTCCTCTCCCCCAAACTCCTGATAGGTATTTTTGCCTGTTTTTCCTTTTTATTTCCAACATAATAAAGTCTTTGAAATAAAGTATGTAAAAATGCTGTCTGTCAGCAGAATAATTATCCAAGAACTGAACACAACTGGACTACATTTGTTGTGGGGGAAGAAAATGGCAAAATAAAGAGAAAATTTAAAAAATAGGCAAGATCTGGCCAAGTGTTATGGAGCAAATAAATAAATAAATAAATATCCTCTATGTATCTATGAGACAAGCATTCAGTGGCCTGGCATGTTGATGTCTCTTCCATTTTAAGCCCACCACTTTTAAGGCCATCATATGACCTACAGCAGAATTTGATGCCTATTCTCTGTGTACAACTGCCTAGTGCACATAAATGCAAACATACATAGATGCAAAGTAATATATTTTAGTGGAAAGTTTCTTTTGTCTAATTGAGTGGCATTACAAATGGTTCAATCCTATAAAGAAATCCTAAAAGGAAGGTTTGTTCAGTTCCATACATTCCCGAGCATTGGTCCAGCTTTCTCTTTTAATCATATGGATACCTTTGATGAACTGCTACTCAGATAACACTATGTATTGTACGTGCAATTTGAAATAGGTCTAGAATATGGCAGTAGAATTGCTGATAGGTAGACAGGAAAACTTGTTTGTAGCATTTTCATCTCTGCTGTTTTAAGATTCAATATAGATAGTTCTCAACTCATGGCCATTCGTGTAGCAATCTTTTGAAGTTATAACTATTGAAAAACTTAACAGCTGGTCCTTGCACATATGACTACTGCAGAAACCCCATGATCATGTAGTTGTGATTCGGGCACTTGGTACCTGGCATTTATTTATAATAGTTACAGGATCCCAGGGTCATTTGTGACCTCTAACTCTAACCCAGCCAGCTTCCAACAAGCGAAGTCAATGGGGCAAACTGGATTCCCTTAATAATCACATGATTTGCTTAATGATTGGCAAAAATTTGTAAATCTGGGCATGATCACAGGATGACTCACTTAACAACTGAATCACTTAGTGACAGAAATTCAGGTACCAGTTGTGGTTATAAGTCTAGGACTACCTGTAGTTCTGCAGGTGTTTTATCATAGGTGTTGTAATTTCATCTGGTTTTTAAAATAATTATATAAAATAATATGGATTGAGAGATGATAGATTGATGATAGATAGATAGATACATAGTCTACCTGCATAATCTGAAATACATTTATTTTCTCAAGCTATATGCTATAACAAGTTGCTACAAATGAAAGAAAGCAGGCTAATGCTTATTTGGGACATAAAGATTAATAGCTGCACTTTGAGTAGCTACATGACTTGTCATGTGCTGTTTTGTGGCATGAAAGTTTCTTATGACTGCAGCAAATATTTGTTATAATTATTATTGACTGTATTTTGGCAACACATCACAGCTCCATTGTTTTCATAATTGTGTGCTTGGAAAAAAACCTGGCTGACAGTATCACAAGATCTGCAGCCATTAAATACTTTGAGTGTTTGCATGCACATAAACTTTCTCCAGCTTAATTCCCAAGGTCAGTGCTTACTTTTTAAGAGCAGAACATGACATTAGGAGGGAGCATATCCATGCCAGTTTCAGTTCTGTTTCTCATAACATTCTGTACTTTGTTAACAGTGTTAGTCAACCTGGTGCATTTCAGATGTATTCGACATCAACTCTTGATAAAACAAATTGAGTTTAAAGGAGTTCACATGCAGCACCGGGAGGATACTATGTGAGAAAAAGATTTTCTGAACTACATTGTGGGAAATAATCTCATTGCACAAAAACTGTTTTTGGCCTTCATGACAAAACTGAGGGTCAGGTCTGCAGGTAATGCACCATAGTGTAATGTCATATCATGTTTCTAATAGGTTATGAGGAAGAGAGAGAGAGACTGGAGTAATGGTAGTTCATTGTCCCTTAGCTGTATTTAGTATGGCTGTGCATGCTTCACAATAATTGCGGGAAAGTGCCTCTACTCCGCATAAGCACCCTCCTTTTTATTCATTAAAAAGTTTCTAGTCCTCTGAGTGAGCTCTGCTAATGGATACACTTGAAAGAGATGCTTTAAGGTCATCTATTCCAAGTTTCTGCTGAGTGTAGGATTCACTTAGGTAATCTCTGACAGGTAAACCATTCAATTCCTCTGAAGACCTACAGAAAAGGAGAATGTATAACTTCATACAACAGCTTAATTATACCTTGTTTAGCCTATTATTTCATTCTAAATTGTACATTTGAAAACAAGTGGTGTATGGCAAATATATAAACCATAAAGTCCTAGGTCCCTAACATCTGTTGCTAGAGGAACCATGTGACAGGGAGGGTTCAATATTTCTACCTGAAATCTAAAGAATTCATGTACTTGCCAAAACAGCTGCTGGATAATAGGTTACCTTTGGGGTTTCAAAACACTATTTTCAATTCTCCTATTTATTAGCTGGTTTATTTGATCTTGATTTTTTATTTATTTTTTGTCAGTAAAATACTTTCAGGTATTTTCATTTTGTTCGTTCACCATCCAATCTATTATATTTGTATATTCTTGTTGAAAGAACAGAGGCCCTTTGAATTCAGGTTGAGTGATTTCATGAAAGTGGAATTACTTTAGAAATTGAACAATAGATTTTCTTTCATTGACATCTGTCTCTGGTTTAGTGTATGGATCATACACTGAAATTAAATTGAAAATGCTGTTTGGAGGAAGAATTCCTTGCAGGTGATTCGTCAGAGCTTTTTTAAAAATAGTTTAATGGAAGACTCTGTGTTCCTCTTAAGATGCTAATTCGATTCCTATGGTTCGAGTATTCACTATATATTTTTCCCACTGTTCAATATGTTAAATGCTTTCAGTATTTGCACACATTTTGTTTTGAAGCTTTACTTAGGTTGAATGCCAGTTTCAGATGATTATTTGATGATCCCAGAGACAGTTGCTGAAAAAAAAATAGTGTAATGTTTTGGAAAGATGCATAATAAAAAACAAACTCCATTTATTCCTTGCTGATTTTGTATCCTTCATAAGATTTTCAAATAAATGGAATTGTTGCATTTGAATGACAAAAACCATATATTTGCATTTGGCAGAACTAAATTATAATAAGAATGATAACCAATCTTTTTGGGCCAGAGCACACATTTGGAATTTTAAGAGTACATTTTGAACATTCTTGCAAAATCACTACCTTGGTGAGATGGGCGAATTGATAAGATTTTTCTTCATTGCCACCATTGTCCCCTAAAGCTTTATATTGTCCTTTCTCTCCTGGGCTGGTATACACATTTCCAAACAAAGCGTTAGACTGCAGCCATATACCATTTTATTTTGTTAGAATGTCTCTGGGACCTATTAGGTTGGCTCCCACCCCTCTAGATGTTCAGAAGGCCAGTAAAATTCGGCTCTTTTGTAGAGTCTTGGAATAGACTATAAATCCTGCTATGGATTTGGATGCAGCTATTCTTTGGGACGCAGTGGCTCAGTGGCTAAGACAAGGTCGGCAGTTCAGCAGTTCAAATCCCTAGTGCCGCATAACAGGGTGATCTCCCTTTACTTGTCCCAGCTTCTGCCAACCTAGCAGTTTGAAAGCACATTAAAAAATTCAAGTAGAAAAATAGGGACCACCTTTGGTGGGAAGGTAACAGCATTCCGTGCGCTTTTGGCATTTAATCATGCTGGCCACATGACCACGGAGATGTCTTCAGACAGCGCTGGCTCTTCAGTTTTGAAATGGAGATGAGCACCGCCCCCTAGAGTCAGAAATGACTAGCACATATGTGCGAGGGAAACCTTTATCTTATTCTTTGGGATGCTGCTGTTTGTTTTATTTTAATGGTTTTGTTTTGTGGGCTATAAGCCATAGAGAGAGATAGATAGATAGATAGATAGGTAGGTAGGTAGGTAGGTAGGTAGGTAGGTAGGTAGGTTGGTAGGTAGGTAGGTAGGTAGGTAGATAGGTAGATAGGTAGATATTAGATATTAGATATTAGATATAGATATAGATATAGATATGGATATGGATATGGATATGGATATGGATATGGATATGGATATGGATATGGATATGGATATGGATATGGATATAGATATAGATATAGATACAGGAGTGAAATCCAGCAGGTTCTGATGGGTTCTGGAGAACCAGTAGCTGACATTTTGAGTAGTTCGGAGAACCAGCAAATTCCACCTCTGGCTGGCCCCAGAGTGGGGAGGGAATGGGGATTTTGCAGCATCCTTCCCCTGCCACGCCCACCAAGCCACGCCCACCAAGCCACACCAAGCCCACCAAGCCAAATTAAGGTGGGTCTTTGATAACATAACCATGGATGTCCCAAAGGGGATTTTTTTCAAGAGGTAACTGGACTTTCTGGTTTTTTTCTTTTGAAGACCTTTCGCTTCTCATCCGAGAAGCTTCTTCAGCTCTGACTGGATGGTGGGGAAGGGAAGGATTGATAGTCCTTGCAGACAGAACTGGTCGTTTGCATCCTTTTTAGAGAGTCCTTGAGTCCACTTGGAGGTTTCTCTGTGTCTGAGAATCTGCATAGAAGATGGATGCCATCTGAATTTTTCTGACATAGACATACTCCTGCAGAATGCCCTGTATAACAATATAATTTTGGTCACTTGAAATTGGGGCAGAACATGGGACCAATTCTTTTTCAAATTACATTCACCAGAAACAGCTGTCCCCATCAGCAAGACTTTCGTAGCATAAAATCCTCAGTATTCCTGTTTCTTGAACTGATTATGTTCACCCACGTTCTTCATATCAGAGAGCAGTGATTTTGCCCTGAGAAATTGAGAATCTAGCAATTGCGCAGTCTGGATTCACTGAACATCATTTTGAGTTCTGAATGCTGCACGGGTTTTAATTTAAAAGCATGCAAATCCTATTTTCGAATGAAAACAAATCACACTTTTGACTAGATTAGATGGCTTGCCTGATCAAATGGTTTTTTAATAACTTGTGCAGAAATAAATAATTCACCGCCATGTGCCAAGTCAAGTTAAAAAATAAGGAAAGTAGAAATGGCTGAGACTTTTATATATAAAGATAAGTCATTTTAATTGCGGGAACTCTTCCAAATAATAATTAAGACAGATGACTGCATTTAGTTTTAATTATTAATCTTTTGCAACAGAACACGATAATTACTTTTTTTTTAAAAAACTACTGCCGATTCTTCTTGAATTAAAAACATCCCAATGGTTAAAATCTATCTGGGCAAAGATGGCATCCAGTAGATTCTTGAAGACAATTTTGCACCTTATTATCACTGTTGAAGAAGGTCTCTGATGATTGATCAAATTTGACTTCTAGGATTATTCCTCATGGCCTCCCTCACACGCACTATCCAAGCCCTTAAATCAGAAGGAAAGTGTGTAAGTAAGCAGGCAATTGTCTAACAGCTGAGCTGTCAATCTGCTTCAATCACAAAACCCATAACCTTGTCCTTGCAGTTTTATTGTGAGACAATTGTGAGACGACAATTGGTTGCTTCTTGTCCTGTCCTCAGGTGATTTTGAAGAATAGATTCACACACACACACCTCTTCTCTGTGACCTCAAATAAAGTTCACCAAACATGCGTTGAAAAAGGCAGGCCCACCAGTCTCCCAGGGAACGGTTAAACCCGTGTACTCTGGTATATGATGTTGATATATTGCCTGAACTGTGTTTTCCAATGTGCTCGTAAAGCATTAAAGTACGTGAGAGGCACTTCTGAAAATTGCTTGCCAAGAAAACTGCAGGTGAAGAGTTTGTATTGCTTTATAAGGCCTTGTGGCAAGACCACACTTGGAATATATGGCATCCCGGTTTGGTCGCTATAATATATTCGATATAAAAAATATGTTGAATAGAATAACAGAGTTGGAAGGGACCTTGGAGGTCTTCTAGTCCAATCCCCTGCCTAGGCAGGAAAGCCTACACCACTTCAGACAAGTGGTTATCTAACATCTTCTTTAAAACTTCCAGTATTTGAGCATTCACAACTTCTAGAGGCAAGTTGTTCCACTGATTAGTTTTTCTAACTGTCAGGAAATTTCTCCTTAGTTCTAGGTTGCTTCTCTCCTTGCCGGTGATATTCTTCTGCCAGGGCAAAGGTCTGGGAAGGAATTGATA
>JANHFT010002882.1:38088-59402 GCA_032467955.1 Pseudoxenodon macrops | reverse complement strand
CACAAGGAATTTGTCTTTGGTGCATGTGCTCTCAGTGTACATAAAAAGACAAGATACATTTGTCAAGAATGATAAGTGCAACACGTAATGATAGTCATAGGGTATCATCTTATCCCTGCATATAGGACTAGGCAAGTTTAGTCTAGTGGTGAAGGCACCAGGCTAGAAACCCAGGAGACAGTGAGTTCTAGTCCTGCTTTATCCACGAAAGCCAGCTGGGTGGCTTTGGAGGAGTCATTCTCTTGTCCCAAAGCCCAACTCAACTCACAGGGTTGTTGCGGGGAAATTAGGAGGAGTATTAGATATTTTTACCACATTGAGTTACTTGTAAAAAATAAATAAAGGCAAGATACAAATAAATTAAATAAATACAATCTATATAGAAATTGAGATGAAGATTATGAGGATAACTGCAATTTTGATAGGTCAAAAACGTAACCTTTTCATTACAATATTGGGGAGTTTGTTTGTTTTTTAACAGAATTGGTGCCCGATGTTATGTGTGTTTTATTCGGAAACCTTGGAACAAATTTGTATTTTGGTTCATTTTTTTTCTGTTTTGCTGTTAATGATTTCTCTACATTTAGTACAATTATTTCCTGTTGTAAATATTTTTAAAGAAGCCAGTTTTCTAAATGCTATATAGGGAGACAAGCACATTTGGTTGTTGCCTCCTTTTCCAGTAATCAGTTTAATTTCCAAGTTAATTTAAGATTAATTATAACACTCTTTGTAGCATAGAAAGCAAAACAGGTCCATTTCTTAATGATATTGCTTCTCCTTTCCTGCCAGAAGAGGGAGCTGTATACATTTAAAATAGTTCCAATTACTAAAGTTCAGTTCAAGTAAAATATCAGTCATGTTGAGAGTTTTTTCTTCCTGTGGTAGTGAGAACTTTTTGAGTTTTCTGGATGTCTGAGTTGAAAATGCAATAAGGCTCCAACAACCCTTACACTGTTGTTTAAGTAATCCCAGTTTACCTAGAGAATGGAAAATTAAGCTCTGAAAGGTACTTCTCACCTTTATCAGTAACTTCTTTAAAATGCTAAATTTGATATTTATCAGTGCTAAAACATAGGATAATCTGATTACAATTTTAGCACTGCAGGCTGGAGGCAAATAGATTTGGAGAAAATTCAAAGAATGTGCTTATGCCTGATTAAATGCAGGTCAACCTTTGCACCCATCTTCTGAAATTTATTAAATGTGCAAATATATTGTTGTTCTTGCGATGTGGGATAAATAAGGTAAGTAAGATCTAGGTATAGGAAAATAGAGTATTTCCAGAAATGCAGCATGCAAGGTTGAATTAAAAAAAATAGCCCGGGAGTTCTTTGACATTTGCACATTACCCATGCAGAAGATGATCAAGGAAAAAGTTGAGGGAGTTGTGTACAATCCATTGGGTATATTTAATATCAGAGAAGCCGTTCCCTCTAGGGTGGAACAAATCCCATTTTATGGCTAGGAACAGATTATGGTGCCTTGGGCAATTCTTCAGCAGCTAATAGATATGAAGCCCATCGACACTAATAATACTGAATTGTGGATACTTTAATTTTAAAAGGTTAAGCTCAGCAATTCAGAGCCCTCTTATATCCCCAGAGGCAATAATATATGTTGGAGTTGTGTATAGTTATGAACCAAAAAAGAAATGCTTTTTGTTGTCAACTTGAGCAAAAAAGTAAATTTGGAGACCTACTTTTGTAGGATACATAGGAAGAGATCTGTCACTGAAAGCAAGTTGGTCCAAAAAAATCTATATTAATTAAAAACATAGTTGTTGCGTGGTGAGAAAAAGACAAGCATCATAGAAAAATTTTCCATAGCCAACTGTATGAAAAGTAGTTATTTCTGTTCTTGCGTAATGACCACGACGATGTATGTAAATTATATGGGGTTATTTTCTATTTTACCAAATTATATATCATTTTGTTAGATTACTTTGTAGTTATTTAATTAAATGCCCAGTTAAATTTAGGAATATTTTATCTTTTATTTCCTTAGAACCATAGGACCCCTTGGGGAGCTGAATAACCCTCATTCATTTAAGTGTTTCTATTCATTTCTTGTTCTATAGCAGTCTTGTATATTCCAGTCAACCCTTAGTTGATGTATAAGGATTTGTGATCCACAATACTGCTTAAGAAAAAACTTCATTAATTCAATTACACTGATGTATGTCCCAGAAATAATTCATATTGTAAAGATGCCCAAGGTTTTTTTTTGTAAACTGAAACAAATTATTTTGATGGATAATTTTATATCTGCGGTCTAGATTTATTTCAATATGAAGGAAGAAAAAAAGAAAGGGAAGGAAAGTAAAGGAAGGAAGGAAAGAAAGGAAAGGAAAAGAAAGAAAAAGAAAGAGAGAGAAAGAAAGAAAGAAAGAAAGAAAGAAAGAAAGAAAGCAGCCTTTTGCTCACAGATCACTCTCTTATTATGCTTCTGACTAATTTTGGTAAAGTAGCTTCAAACCCAAACCAAAAGGATGCTATGTTGCAAAGCACAACCTTCTGGAATAATTTTTCTTTTCAAGAATACCAATGGAATTTTTCCTCATAGGCATTCTGAAAATAAAAATCGCGGTTGGCAGCAAACTAGTCCTTTATTAAAGATTCTCAATGTCAGAGCACAGCCAAAAGATTAAAAAATGGATTGCAAATGGTCAAGCGGACAATGGTGCAAGTGAAGTGAAGGTGGAAGAAGAATCCAGCATTGTGCCCCCACCTGCTAAATCTTCTGCCCTTCCCATCTGCTCCTCTCTTAACAAGCATGAACTAAAGAACCCCACTGCTGAGCTTTTAATAATTTGTAGATATGAACTGCTTACATATCTGTATGTCTAAAAGTTGAGTCATGGCAACTGGTCTTTTCTTTTTTTATTTGAAACGTTTCACAGCTCATCCAAGTAGTTTCTTCAGTCTTCTCCAGTTGCCATGACTCATCTTCCAGACAACTTCACCTCCATGATTGAGAATCTTCATGGACGTCTGTATGTATTTAAGTTTATGAAAAGAAGGAACTGCTTTAGGCACAGGTTTTTAGAGTAGAAAAGCAGTGGTAGCAGACGGTGAATTAGGGGTGTCCAACTTTTCTTGGCATTGCATTTAATATTAAATTGCATGACAGATCAGAAAGTGGATGGTAACATCTCAAATTGTAAATGATATTAATGTGAGCTCACCCATAAGTTTTCCTTACTCTCAGTATTATAATTACAATTTTCTGTAAAACTTAAGAGGATTTTGAGATAGAGGCTCAAGACAGATTTTTCTTTGTTTCTTCCCATTCTAAAGAAAAAAGTTTTTACATTCAGAAAAAAAAACATGTAACACAGTCTTATCCAGGGTTATCCAGGAAGTTCCATGATTGTATGGAAGAAAAAAAGAGTAGTACTATCTTGTGCTGGCGGTGATGATGATGATGATAATAATGACGATGACGATGATATACCATCAAGTCATTGTCAATCCTTAGAAACCCCATAGATAGATTTGTTCCATGACAGTCTGTGCCTGACTTGGTCCTTTAGCTCTTCCAATATGCCCTCATTCTTACTGCAACTAAATCTATCCAACTTGCAGTTGGTCATCTTTTTCTCTTCCCTTTCACATTTCCCAATATTAGAACATTTTCCAGAGAGTTAGGTCTTTGAATAATGTATTTAGAGTAAGATAATTTGAGCCTGATCTTTTGTGCTTTGAGAACTTCATTGATTTGCTTAATGATCCATTAGTTTATTTTTTTGACTGTTCACAGTGTTCTCAGGAGTCTTCTCCAACACCAAAATTCAAAAGCATCAATGCTTGTTCTATATTATTTTTTCATAGTCTGAATTTCATTTCTGTAGAATGTCCTAGGAGTACCATGGCTTGGTATCTTTATAGGTATAGAGGTACTGTGGCATTTGAATATCTTTTCCAAGGCCTTCCATGGCTCTTCTATCAAGTTCTGGTCCACTTTTTATTTCTTGACTGATTATTCCTTTATTTTTGATGGTGGAAGGCAGAAGCTATCCATCACTTCAATATCTTCATTGCCAATTTACTTGTCTATTATTCTGTGTGACATTGACTGTAATAATGAAGACTGAGAGAGAGAAAAAAGTATGATAGTTGAAAAGTCAATTCCTTTCTTACCTGTTCAATGCATTATTATAATCTTGAAAGTTTCTCATAATAGAAGCATCCAATTCTGTTAAAAATGCATGTGGAAGGCAGTTTTTTCCCCTTAAATAATGCCAGCTCTATAGTATTATCTGAATTCATTTTGCTAGAAAATGAAGCACTGTTACTCACAGAAAATAAAAAAGTAGCTCAACGAGATGATCATTTATGTAAGTGCTTTTGACCATTAAAGTCTTTTTCTCCATCACCCCTTAACTTTAAAGCATTTTAGAAAGAATACAGAGAGGTAGTGAATTTTATTCTACTAACAAAAGGACAAATAAAATCACTGAATTTCTTCATCTACTCTATTCAATGAGATTTATCTCTAAACTTACTGAATGCTTTTTGGCTTGCCCAGCCATCTTCCTTTCCAAAAGGGTAGGGTCTGTTAGATTTTCCACCCTATGCATTTTCTACTGAGGGAAAATGGGAGGGGGATAGTTGAAGTTGGCAATGTGTAGCCATAACAAATTCCTTTCTAGAAAGTCAAGGTTATCCTTTGTCTTCGCACCTGAACGGAACTGCATGGGCGAAGCTGCCAGCATGGCAGCAACTGATTGGGCAACGTGATGGACTAGTGGTGTGGGTCCTGAACTTTCAGCTGGGTGGTGGAAACCTGGAAACCTTCAGATTCAGGTTTCCACAGCTGTGCCAACATGTCTGTCTTAATAAACTGGAACTTTGAGGAATGCTTTGCCTCTGAGTCTGATTTATTTCTGGATGCTATTTGGAACCCTGATATTGCTCTTCATAGGACTGACTGTCCTTGAGGACTACTTAGTAGCTGCAACTACCCAGAATGCCATTAGTGTGGGAACTGTTGACTATGCCATATTATGTCCATGTTCCCTTCTACTCCATCAGCTTCCTTGGTTACTGATTGGCTTCTGGGTACAATTCAGGGTGCTAGCTTAATCACCTATACAGCCATTCCTGTCATGTGGCCTGACTATTTGAGGGACTACTTGTTTCTGGTTGTTTTTGTCCATTGGATTCGATTAGACAGAATGGGCGTAATTTGGATCCTATTAATTGGGGGCCAAAAAGTGTATTTTCTTTATTGTGGTATCTATCCTCTAGAATAATATCTCCCCCCCCAGAGATCAGGATGTCTCCCAGAAATCAGAATGGCTCGATATTGTCTTCAGAAATTATTAAAACCTAGCTACAATATTCTTCTAGGTTTTAGGACAGGATAAATGTGGGCTTTAGGGTCTTTGACCCACTCATGGTCTATTTTCTGTCTTTTGTCTTTACTGCGTAACTGTTAAATTGTCCAGAGTTGTTGGGAATCAGGTAGCCTGTCAATAAAAAATAAATAGCAAGAAGAACCTAAAGGACAAAGTTGTAAAGTTTTATTTCAAACTACTGCTTGAAAGTCTTTCCTGCATTCAAAAAGAATTTGAAACTATTCATGTGCAGCCTATCTTTTCCTTCAATAACATTACCACACCAGATGGGACTAAGTGAGCTAACTTAGAAGATTAGGTCACTCGAGCATCATGAAAATGAACTGGATTGGGTGCAATATTAGTGTGAAACGTAAAAGATTTGTCAGTTTGCATTAAGTGCATGTTCTCTTGTGCGAAGTACATGCAGATACCTGTGTAATTCCATCAGAACTGAAATTACAGAGATTCAGTGCATTTGATTTAGATAATATACAAGCTTGCACTAGAAGAATGAATAACTTAACAGTTGGTATGTCTCTCTACAGCACTGAATTCAGTGTTCTTATGTGATTGGCATCTCCAGATACTACTTTAATTGAAATCAGAAATGCTGTTTGTGGATACACTTGAAAATATATACAGAGAGATTAAATAAAATGCTCTGAAGACCCTTGTTTGATCTGTTTCCTATTCATTCAAACCAGTTTTTTGACGTGGTATAAGAATAAAATACTCATCTGTATAGCCATCCCAGTAGGAATACTTCCATCCATTTTCTCCCTGATATCGCAGAGGACTAGAACAGCTTGACACAACTCCAAAACTTGTAGATAATTTTAATGCTTCATCCTAAAATACAGCATGGTTTCCCCAGAGGAAATGTTCCTTAGATGTAGTGATGTGCCTATCTGGATTGCACTGGTATAATATTAAAAGAATGGCATCTTGCAAAGATGCACAATCCATTTCTAGTTTATTATAGATAAAACTTACTTATTGGTGTTAGATAACACTAAAACATTTTTAAGGCTTCAACCAAATCATGTGGATTATTTTATTAATCTTACAGCTATTTGCTTTAAGTTTTACCACCCAGAAACATTGGTTCTGAGGTCAGTGGTTATACAATTTGGATAAATAAAAAATCAAATAATAAATATATTAAAATATTTAACTTAATAGCTGGAACAATAAAGGGTATAATGGGCTAGAAAACACAGTTGTATTTGATTGATTGGAGAGGGTGGATGCTACATGAGCACTCTACATTATGATTGGTTGCTGGGTGAAAAGGGAAAATTTCCCTTTTTTCCTCCCTTTTTTCCTTCTGTGTGCTCTGTGTGCTGTTTCGTGATTTACCTGACAATTTACCTCATGATGTAGTGATGTGCTTTTCTTGTTTGCTGTAAATACAGATGTTAAATATATTTATTTATACAAAGTTACAAGTTTGTGTCAGCATCGCTGCCTTCATTTGGACATCTGCTGCGCAATTCCCTGACAAAGTAATATTTTTAAGTTTTATTCATTTTCTACTACTTGCATTGATTTGTTTTCCAGTGACCAGTTTTAAAAAAATGGGTCTGCTTTTGAACAAGGTTGTAGTTTTGATGGTCTAAAAATCTCATAATTACTTGTTACACAGTCAGTGAATTTATATCCATAAAAAGTAACTTTTTTCTAGACATAAACTTATGCTTTTCAGTAGATATTAATTTCCAGTTTTGGAATAGAACAAATTTAATTCATTCTAAACATTCCACTCAGGTATTCCTCCAAGACTATTAGGAAAATTAATAATATAGAGGAGTATCATTTATGTTTGCTGCCTTGAGATATATATATATATATATGTAGGATAAAAATGTAATTACCATCATTATCACCATCACCATCCAAAGGCAGAGATTCTATGCAAGATTTAGCTATGAGGGCACCATACGGCTTTATATCTGAATGAGTCTGGTGATGGAAGGCATATGACAGTTGAATTGGTTGCCCTCTTTTCCTGCACCATATAAAGATCTACTTTATTGGGATCTTCTAATCAGATTTGAACGGAATTTAGAGGCTTCAAAAAGAAAAGACCAAAGTCCATAGCTATTGCAGATGGCAATAACGGTAGTTTGTGGTTTAATCAAAGAAAAAAAGAGTAATAAAAGTTAATCTAGGTTTGATTCAGTGTTATATTTAATAGTTTTATTAAAATTATTAATAGTAGTGGACTCCTGATGCAATTATAACATCTGTCCCATTGCAGTTTTGTGGCTTCATGTTATGGTGATTTTATTATGATTTTATCTTAATTTAATATATTATCTTCTAAATTGTATTGTGTATGTGGGCGCGTGCACACACACACACATAATACAATATAGGAAATAATATATTAAGATAAAGCCATAATAAAATCACCATTTTACACACACACACACATCATTTAAACTAAATTTGTATATCATTGATTGCATGACCTCAGTAGATGCCATATGCTAAATAAAATACATATACTCCTGATGTAGGAAGATACATTATTAAAATGTAAATTTTAAATGTTGAGCTGCTGTATCAATTTATTGCATTATTTAATTATACATGTTATTATTACTTATGTACTCATTATGATTTCATAAATATCCATATTAAATATTATAAAGTAGTAACCATTCATATATATCCTGTTCTCTTCTTTTTTTTAAGTCAGCATTTTAGTTTACATTATATGGCATCTGAGACATGTACCTCTAGAAGATATTCGATGAATCCTGAGGCTTTTAATGCAGCAGGGAAATATTCTGAAAAGTGTTGGTGTACAAGATCTGTGATCTATACTTTATTAAGTATTGTAGGCAATCATTGATGGGAATAACAATGTCTGTGAAAGATTGCAGTCAAAGAGTCAAGGGTAGGCAGTGGAAAAAGGAAAATCAATAAAATTTGAGCAGGATTTCTTGAAATTAGATCTATAGACCTTTGTAGCTTCTATTAACTGGGTGTAGTAGAAGTTACTCCATATTATGCACACGCTTATGAATGAATTTATGATAGTTCAAGGACTTTCTGTTCTTGACTCTGTATATCAGGATGAGACCAGACCAGACCAGACCAGACCTTGCGAAATCATAATTAGTTTGATAAAATAGCAAAGCTTGCTAGTATCTAATAACAGAGAATACCCACTATAACTGGATCAAGGCAGAGATTATTTATTTTGCTATTGATTTGAGCTTATATTTCATACTTGTGAATATCATATTTTCATATAAATTACTGTATCTTTTTCAGGTTTTATTTCATCTCAAAAACTTTTCATTATGTTTAATTTAGGGAAATTAGACTTCTTTAATTAATGCCTCTAGAAGCTATTAGAAGCCCAATTACATTTGCAAATTCATTTTTGAGTAGCTTTGTGGTTTTAAGATAAAAAATTAATTATTTGAGTATGCAAGCATTCTTGCTCATTAAAATGGTGCTTTTTATTTTGTTAGATTCTTTTTTTAATGCATATATAGCATACAACTTCACGTATAGAATTAATTAGACTCGAAAGTCAGTTTCAGTTTTGGCCCCTTGTATTACAGATGAATAAATGGGAAGTGTTTCATGATTACAAGATGGGTTTCAAAATTGCATGCCTTCATTTACTGGTGAAAATATCCTGGATAATTTAAATTCAGCAAGTTAAAGGTAGTCCTCAACTTACAATCATAATTGAGCCCAAAATTCCTGTTCCTAACTAAATGAGACAGTTGTTAAATGAGATTTGCCCCATTTTACGATGTTTCTTGCCATACTTGCTAATTAAATCACTGAAGTTGTTAAGTTAGTAACACAGTGGTTAAATGAATCTGGCTTCCCTATTGACTTTGCTTGTCAGAAGGTCACAGAATGTGATCACATCACCCCGGGACACTGCAATCATCATAAATATGAGTCAGTTGCCAAGTGTCTGAATTTTGATCACCTGACTATGGGGATGCTGTCATAAGAGTGAAAACCAGTCATGAGTCGCTTTCAGTACCATTGTAAGTTTAAACAATGGTACTAAATGTACTGTTGTAAGTCAAGGACTAACTTGTAAAGGATTAATGTTCTTGTTTTTGCTGCTGCTACAGTATAGTATGTAGTACATTATATATATATATATGGTACTAGTGCTTTTAAGTTTAGAAACAAGAGTCTCTACACAAGATTATAAAGACAATACTCTTAATAACTTCTGTTTATTAGCCTGTGGAAGATGACAAGCAGTTTTAGTAGTGACTGCAATTTTATGGGCCCCAGTTGTTCGTTTCACATAATTAAATACTATTTGGCAGTGATGCATTTTCATGCTCCTGGATTTGGCAGGACTGCACAGCTGGAAGAAGCTAGAGTAGAGCTAAATACTTGTCATTTTTATTGTTCTAAATTTTGTTTTTGCCTTTTGCGTACACAGTAATTTCATATGTAATTTAGTTTTCTAAATTTCTAACTATAGATTAATTCTCCACTTATAAGGAAGAAAAAGAGTTGCTTGACAGCAGTCATTCTGTTCCTTAAACTGCAATTAAAATTCTGCCACATTCCTGGGTAAATAAAGCCAAACAAGTTGAATAAAGTCAATGTACTACCACTTGGTGGCAATTTTGAGCTATTGTGTAATAAAAGTGGATACTGGAAAGAGTAACTACTTTTAATTCACTTACTTGGGTTGAAAAAGAACAGCACCACAGGCTAAAAGTATTAATCATAAAGTCCACTGCCCATTGTTGCTAAAATATCTAGCTAGGATGTCATGATTTCTTTTTTGGCATCCTTTATAGACAAATGGAAAGAATATACACATAATTTGTTACTGCCTGCTGTTGAACAGATTTATTTTCTAATGACACAAACTGTTAGAATAATCTGGAAATTAGTTAGAACTGAAAGAGAAAATATAAAACATTGCTTTGATTTACATATGGAAAATAGTTAAAGTTGATGGAAGGAATAAAAGCAACCCTTTTTTCAAAAACCAATGAAGAACATCTTTAACATCCACTAGTTTAGCAGAATTATAATTTGGAATAATCAGACAGTAAGTATTTTTCAGTTAAGATTCACGGAGGGATAGGGAAAACATTTTGTTTATTTAGGATTAAAAATTCAGAATGAAAGTTGTTGTGAAGAATCCCTAAGTTATATGAGTAGAGTGTGAAGGTTTTGGAAATGGTCAAAGAGACTGGTAGAAAATTTGGTAGATAGCCAAGATAATTGGCAGTGTTTGAATGGGAAGTAGAAACACAGAATTGAAAAGGGGAAGATTCAGGAAGAGGGCACGATATCCAAATTTACATAAAATGAATTCAGTTTGGAAGAGGAAGCCAAGAGGTATAGGATTATTACATCTGGAAAAAATGGTTGCTATGCAACTGTAGCATCGTCACCTGATGTCCCTAGTAGGGAATCAGCAATCAAAAGTTCAGTGGTAGTGATGAATGTCACATAGAATGTAATTATCTACTTAATTTCAAAAGCATAAATACTTGGTGGCAATTTTGAGCTACATGCAGTTTGTGTGTGTGTGTTTGTGTATAAAGCTTTTGATATAATGAATTAAGTTGTGCTTTAAACATCAGTCACTACCAATACGTTTTTGCAAATTGGGACGTTGTTAACTTAATCCATGCTTATAGTGTCTACAGTTTCTGGGAATTTCAGGGAAGATAGGGTTAAAGTGAAGTATAAATATGAAGTTTTAGAAGAATAATATCTTGCCAGTAGTTGTTGGTTTTTAAATTCTCATTTTTAACCATTTAACCACATATAGCATACCGTGCTTCCTTGAAAATAAGACCCTGCCTTACATTTTTTTAACCTTGAAATAAGCGCTTGGCCTTATTTTCGGGGAGGTCTTATTATTGTGGTGTGTGTGTGGAGCAAGACGGGTCTCCTCTTGCCATCTTATCTGATTTCCAGCTCTGTTTCCCTAATCCTAACCAAAGGAAATGGTGGGGAGGGCTTATTTTCTGGGGAGGTATTTTTTTGGAGGAAGGTTTATTTTGGGGAGGAGGAACATGGTAATACGTGGTATAATTGCATTTTTAAAAGGTCTTATTCCACCTTCTCAAAGAAATGAGTTTTTTATAATATATCTGCTGTGACTTCAGGCTTCTTAAATGTAATCTATCTTAAGTATGGGTAAAACAGAAAAGATAAATGTCACCTTTAGCAGTTCACTTTGGAACTGTAGTAAGTGACAGACTCATATTAATTAACATGGCTGGGTTCAGTGATCGTATTTGTCTAATATAATAAAACGTTATAACTGTAAGCATTTTCATCCTTTCTTTCTGTTCCTGTTCCTTTCCCCTTGAATGATGGTTGTTCCCGTTATCAAAATCTACTATCAAGAGAACTGCAATGTGCTGCTGGGTTATTTGTCACTGCCTGGCTTTATTTTTGTAAAGAGGTATTGATTTCAGGATAATAAATATTTAGTTTAACAGGACTTGATAGGGAGCAAAGGGCTACCCGAAATTAGATTAATTTAAATTGTGTACGGTGAGACACAACCCAGAATTCTCCTATTGTGAAAGACATGTTGCTAGAAATATTTAATGATAGGAAGCCACCAAGATGCCCTAAGATATTTGAGTTTTTTTTAGTCCAATAATCCACTGCTTTTGCTAAATTTGCTGAATGTGTTTTGTTAATTTTTACAATTGGTATTTTTTCAGAGAAAACCTTACTGTACACACATCAAACAAGTAAGGAAATATTTAGAAGAAAATGCTGGTTTTGCTATTGCATTTAACATTCATACCAATTATCTTGCAGAAATTATAAAGATTAATGCTGAGAAAGAGAGGGGTAGCAGACTTATGAATAAACACTGAAAAACTAAACAGAAACCAAATTATCTGATCCCTCAATTTTTATATCTACCTCTTTCTGTTTGGATGGGTGGAACATTTTTAACAGTGCTACTTTCTCTTCCATAGGTTGGCAGATGAAGATTTCATCTCTTAAACTGTTAAATTTTATAACTTTTTCCATTTGTTAAGTGTCCTAACATTTGGCGTCTTGTATGCACCTTTTCCCAATTTGCATAGTTGTTAATGTAAATTGCTTTAAGAACCTTTTTTAAAATGCAAATTACTCTCATTTTGTTCATCGATAGATTCATTTCTATAGCACTGTATTTACTGTGACTTTCTCTACTAATGTAACCTTTTTAAAAGGTTTGATTTAGATTCTAGTTTCGGTATGTACGACTTTTCAGATTTTTTTTTCTCCGCAGGGACTCTAAAAGTCAGGGAGAGAAGGTTGCTAACTAGATTTGGTTTAGTGATAACCTATAGGCCACTTAGAAGTCCACTAAAAGAATTATGTGGGATCCATAATTATTTGTCTTATCATGTTCTTTGATATTGTGTTGGTGTACACTTCTTGAATAGATGGGTTACATAGGTTAGTTATTGACTTTATTGTATTTATTATTATATTTATTTATTTAGGTTTCCTTTACATGTACAGGTAGTTATCAACTTACGACTACAATTTAGCCCACAATTTCTGGTGCTAAGCTTTTAAGTGAATTTTGTCCCATTTTAGGATCTTTCTGGCCACAGCTGTTACTACTGTAGCTGTTAAGTTAATAACACAAGTCAGTTGCTAAGTATCTAAATTTTTATCACGTGATCACGGGGATGTTGCAATGGTCGAAAGTTGAAAAACAGTCATAAGGCACTATTTTCAGTGCCATTTACTGAATACTAAATTTACTGTTGTAAGTCAAGGACTACCTTAAATAAGTATGTCATATCTGTGCAGTTGGTGGTTTTTACGAGTTCTGTCCATTTAAATTAGTATTACCTAGGTGATTTTTTTTTGTCAAAAACTGTTAAACAAAAGTTTAAATCAGACACCCTTAAAATAAAATGATCCTACTTGATACTTATCAGTGCTAGTTTTCTAGCTTTACTTTGCCAGGGGCCAAAGTAAATTGATCTGAAATCTCTTCTCTTGTTCATATGCTCAGAGTTATGCCTCCAAAGGAGAGTTTCTTACATTAAACCTGGTAGGGGTATGTGTACATGCAAAATACTTTTGGCACAATTTGGTATAAAAAGATAAAAACAAAGAATTGGAAATTCATGGTAAATTGTGAGTTTTGCGTTTGCAAATTAGAGAGAGAGATCCCATTCAGAAGATTTCTCCTGAGATCAAATAAAACATAACCTCATCGCATGAAGCAAAAAAAAAAACACCATCCAAACAAACACCAAAGCCAGTGTTGGGTTTGTTGTTATGAAGTAACCTACAGGGACACCTGCTCCAAGCTTTGTCAGAAAACACTGGATTAGAGATGCGTTCATAACAGTTCGGTCCGGTTCTACCGAACCGTTAGTAACTTACCGGCCCGGTTCAGTAGAACCATTAGCGACCTGGGCCTGCCACATCCTCGAGCTGGTTCTTTCATGGCGCCATAGACACTGCCATCTTGGATTTTGCTTCAGTGCATGATCAGAAGCTTTTTTGAAGCGCTGCTCATGTGCATGTGGCTGCAGCGTGCCCCTGAAGCAAACCAGAAGTAAGAAGATTTAAAACCCACCTCTGTACTGTATGACATGGTGCATGGCACTTGAAGTTGTTGAAATCTGTTTTTCAGGGGATACAGGAAACAGAATTTTCATGGAAATGTGCAGGCAAGATTCCTCTGTGATTTTTTTTCTTTTTCCCTGATTGTTTTTACTTCGCAACTATAAGAATTTTGGATTTTCCAAGAAGTGATACACATTTGTAAGAGAAGGTTGGTGAATATGACAGATTTAAGAATGGCCATATATAAATGCCATATCTACCTTGCAAATGTCCCTTGTCAATTACAATAATCTGTAATTAACCATTTAGGATTTACATCCATTTTGCTTAACATGCATTTCTATCCTAACCATGAGAGGCAAATATTGCACGTTTCTATATTCAAAGCTTTCTGTAAGTATCCTTTTCAGCATTTGTAAAACTATGAGATAATAACAATACATTTTAATTGGCTAATTTAATTAGGTCACTAAATTTCTTTTATGGAAATTTATTTCCATATATTATTATTTCCCACTTTAAACATTCACACTACCAAATATTTATGTGATATTTCCTTCACATAAGTCCTGTCTCCTCTGTATAATTCTCCATAGTTTACAATATGCATACGTATTTCATTTAATCTCTTATAACCTGCCTCTACAGACATCTGCTGATATATCACTGTCTTTGAGATCTTTTTCTGGCTCATATTTTGGTCTCTTGGTTACTGCTATTATAAATTTATTATCCAGTATGATTTATAATAACACAGCTTGTGCAAATAATGGCTTAATACCAAAAAAGCTTTTTTTAATTCTGTAATAAAATTATATGCCTAACATTTGATAAAATACTGTGAATATTTTATAAAAATTTAGTTTTTTAGTTTTAGTTTTATAGTTAAAATTTAGATTATAAGCATCAAATCTATTTGAAACTCACAAAAGCAACCCACAAACAAGGCAATGCTGTTTGTATGTGTGTGTGTATACACACACATGGCCTTTGTCCATCATGAAAAAGTTAAAGCTTTTGGGAGGAAATATTATATAAGAATGGACACACACATGGGTGCGTACAGCTCCCCGCCCCTAAAGTTCTAAACTTTTCATGATGGAGAAGGGCTTATGGATCCTACTGTTGGAGAAATGGAAGCTCTTGTATTTTGCAGTGGAGAAATAAATTTTTTTGAATGAAAGAACCTTAACTACTTCACCACTGGCTGGCTGATTGAGATACCGGAATATGTGCACTCAGTAGGATTGTAAAGAATGATACTGGAAAGAAATAAAATTTAGAAAATGAAGTATGACAATTTAGTGATATTTTTATTACAAAGAGAGTTCTCTCTGTCCTCTATATTTTAGATAAATAGTTTTGTCATATTATATGTTTATCAGCTCAGCGGTTTGGAAATATCTCTGTTGTCATTCAACAGCTGCTTTATGATTAGGCACAGATAATAAGGTAATTATCACTGTCTGTGCTTTCTTCATTTTATCTTTCTTTGAACATTCTATTTCTAATTACCCCTACTTAACCATTAATGTATCTATAAAGCTTTGAATTTCATACAGAGTTGACTGTTCTCCGGGAAAAATTAAATTTGTTGAACTGGTCACATGAAATAGCTGTTCTATTCCAGCTGTATTTGGTCCTCAGATGCTCAGGACCTGACTATTATGAACTCTAAATTCAGGAGATGATTCCCTGCTGTCTCCAACAGGACTACAGTACTTCAGTTGTAGTAAGGCAGGATGCATTCTCTGAAGTGGTTCTTACTTTCTGAAGCACACTTAACAACTGTGGGGGTTTCTGCCAGAAATTAAAAAAATAAACATAATTATTCAAATTTTCCCTTCCTTTAAAATCAGCTGCTCTCATTATTTTCTTTTAAATTGTTGGTATCAGGTTGAACTTCATTTTTATTCTGTGTTTTGTTATTATAGTTAAAAAACATTTCAGCGAAAATAGTTCCGCAAGTAAATGGTGATAGCAACAATAATTTATTAAACTTGTATGCCACCCAACTTTTCACAAATTTGTAATTTATATGGCCAATAGCCTTGATGGCTAGGAAATTACTAGTAATTCTCACTTAACCACCACAATTGGGAATGGGAAAGGTTATTGCTAAGTAACATGGTCATTAAGCAAGACATGTGACCCCAATAGACTATGGGTGTCAAACTCAGTTGCTTCAGATCATGCTGTATCATGACATTTTTTGCCTTTGCAGAGCTGGGGTGGGCGTGGCTTATCTGTGACGTATCCGGCCCATGGACCAGCAGTTTGACAGGCCTGTAATAGACTAAGGAACTCACTTCCTCACTTAAGCAAATCACCGCATTAAGCATAACTGTGACTTGCAATTTTATTGCTGACTTCTCCATTGATTCTGCTTGTCAAAGGTTGGCTATGAAGCAATTAAATGACAATCATGGGATACGGTAATGGTTGTAAGTGCCCAAATCTTTTTTATATGGTCACAGATATGCTGCACTGTCACAAGGAACAGTGGCAAAGTTATTTTTTTTAGGATTGTTGTAAACTTGAATGATCTCACTAAAGAGGGCAGTTGTTACACAAGGACTACTGTTATGGGTTTTTGAAATTCTAATCATCTGATGGACTCTTGGTTGAAGGGGACTGATCCAGGGTAAAGTCTTTACTCACTCTTCTACATGATTGTCTTTTAATAGCAGTAGCAGCCTAAGTATTAAGCTTCACATATTGGAACTCTGCTTAATTTTGTCACTTGCTTTTTTTTTTTAAGCGCGAGAAGCTGGTACATGAGTTGGAGGAAGAGCGACATTTGAGATTTGAAAGTGAAAAAAGACTACAAGAAATGACCCTGGAATCTGAGCGCCACAGGGTTCAAATGTGTGGACTGCAACAGCAGTTTTCAAGGTAAGCGGGTTTTTTGCAAAACTACCCGATCTAAATATGTATATACTGTACATCATACACATATACACTTGAATACATAAACAGTAAATAGTTGATATTGTTGTCATAGTTGTTATTAATTTTCAAACATGATCTGTTTCCTTGTCCAATAGAGACTTGTCTTGCAAATGGCATGATTGTCCCCAAGTTGCAAGGCTGTGTTCTTGAATGCAGTTCAGTTTCTTAAGCCTCAGGCAGCCAGTACCATATTTTTCAGAGTATACGACACACTTCCCCCCCCTAAAAGAGGGTGAAAACTTGGGTGCGTCTTATACACCAGTCACACACACCCTTTGGCCTCTGCCTCCCAGCAATTTGCCTCCTTGCAGCAAACAGTGCAGAGCCTGATTAGTACAAGCAATGATTATCGGCCTGCCGACCATCAGCTGATTCAAGCTGCAGGCAGGCGGCATGTGCTAAAACTGCAAGTGAAACTAAACTGCTAAAAGGCAAATTGCTGGGAGAGGCAATTTCTTTTTTCTTGTGCTAATCAGGCTGTGCTGAAACTCACTGTTTGCTCTTTGCTGCCAGGAGGTAAGTCAATAACTATAAATGCCTATGGAATGTTCATATTATTACTTATTTTTTAAAGACTGCTTTAATATTGTTCTAGACAACAAAATGAAGAAACATTTTAAAATAAATGCTTGCTCTGAAGAGGTCCAGTACTATTGTGTCTTCTTTTAAAAGCAGAGAATAATGTATGCTTCCAGAAAGCCACATCAATTTTAATGGCATCTGTACAAGTATAGTCTGTTACGGTACTTTCAGGCCTGCAAGATTCTGTTAATGCAGCCATACAATAAAATAGAATTTGCTCATCTGGTCTTGTTTCCTGTGTGGTCTACCTCAGAAAGCTAGTGGTACCTGACAAAAATAAAAAAAGAATTTATATGGCTGAAGTATTCTTGATAAGTTAATTCAGCTCTTATAAATACAAATACAGATAAGTCCTCAACTTATCATAATTGGCACCAAAACTTCCATTACTAAGTGATGATCACTCTGCTCATTAAGCAAATCCAGCTTCTGTCACTAACTTTGCTTCTCAGCTGGGAAGGTGGCAAATGGTGATCACATGATCCTGTGCCGCTACAGTCATTGTAAATAGATACTGGTTGTCAAGTGCCTGAATTGCGATCATGTGACCATGGGAATGCTGCATTGATTGTAAATGCAAGCACTAGTTGTAAGTCCCTTTTTTCAGCACTAGCCTAACTTTGAACGGTCACTAAATGAATAATTGCAAGTGAAGGATTTACCTGTAGCAGGATGCTTATTAGAGAAAATGGAAAGCTGAATAATTCCTAGTGCTGAAATCTGATAGTATGTGAATGATCTTGGGAGACGGGAGGAAGACTTCCAGTCTGCCACATCGTCTGATAAGAGGCAGCTGAGGGTACATGTGTGGAAAAAGCATAGGAAGTGTTTTAGAAGGCAGCTTTCTTTCTAAAAGATGTATTAATTCTGTATCACTGATAAACTCAGAAGTTGTCAATGAAGATATTGATAGTTTATTACTGTTCTAAGAGACAGGAGCACAAGCTGTTTCCCTCTGATCATCAAGGTATATTCAGTTCATATGAAGAGAAGTGGGCACATTTGGAAGATCAGGTCTCAGTTTAACAAGCCAATGTATGAATCTTATTCAAAGACACCAGCTTTCCTTCTATCTTCAAGTAGGATAAATGAAACCAGGAAATCAGAAGTTGGCTTATAATGTTTGAAAGGCTTTTATTAATTATTTTTACTTTTACTCACAGAACTTACATGATCACCTATCTCCTATAATGAGTCTATTTTTACCCAGTTTATCCAGATATAACAGGAAACGTAATGAGCCAGTGCAACCTAGCTTGCTTCCTCAATGTGAAGTGGAGCAGAGAGGTTATATGTGGTTCATTATGAAAAAATGATAAAAACATGTAAGCTATCATTTTAGAATACAAAGATTCTTTCCTCTCTTATTCATCTATTATCAGCTGAGCAAGATAGATAAAAGAATCTTCACATAAACCTACCAGACTTAAAAATGGCATCACTTGTTACAGGTAGTCCTTGCTTAATGACTAGACCAGCCTGAAATCTCAGTCACTCAGCGAAGCAATTCATCAAGTGACTGCTTTGTTCAATAATTGCAATTATATTGCAGTCGTTAAAACAGTCTCACTGGTTATTTAGTTGCAAGTAAGTATCCCCAAAGTGCTTTTCCAAAAAGCAGGTGGATTTTCTTGGTTTTTTTCCACCTCCTTTCAAAAAACATTTTGCTCCACATCCAAGAAGCGAAACTTTTTCAAAGGGAAAAAACCCCAAGAAAGTCTCATCTTTGGGACAGCCATGACCGGGATGATTGAGAATGAGGAGTGCCTTAGGGGTGGTGGGGAGTCTTTTGGAGGCCTGACGTGAGCTGCATGTGAACAGCCACCACATGAAGGACTGAATAGCTAGGAAGCTAGGACAGAAGGCAGCTGTTTAGCAGGGAGTTCCAAAGGCTCAGGAGGCTCCGAAAATGCAGCCCAAAGCAGCTTCTCCCCCTCCGCAAAAGGGTGGATATGTATGGGAAAACACAAGAGCAGAGTGCAAAGAAAATTCAACATGATTCTCAGCATCATTAATTAATTAGATTCTTAGCAGAGATTAGCTTCCACAGGATCTAAGTATCTGCTTGGTGGTTTTATCCCATTGGAATGCAAGCTGGAACATTTTATTTTAGGATTGATGGTGTTCTGCACAGCCTTGCGGGAGCTTTGCTCAATTTAGAGAGGATTGGGAAAGTGAAGGCAGCTTTCCCCTCCCCCCCTCCCCCATTTCTTTCAGCACGCAGCCAGCTCCAGTGTTTCAGGCCTGTCCTGATTGCAGCACAAAGGGGCGTTTTAGGATGCTGCAAATGTGAGTCTGCCTTCAGCACTTCTTCTTCTTCTTCTTTGATCTTACTTTCCTATGCAACAGCCTACAGCAACTGCTCCTCAGCCTCTCTAGTACAACCTTATCTGCAATCTCTCTGGTACTAGTTTATCTGCAGTAATCCCAAAGAAGAATTGTCTGTGTGTTTTATGGTGTCATTTGAATAAGAACGTGAAGTTGTCCTCATGATACAAAAGAATTAGATGTTTTGTATAGACATGTTCTGTGAAGCCCTTACGGCATACCCACACCCACATACCGCGTACTATCCAGACAAATGCTCTGTTGTTAGATTGGTAACATTGTTTTCTTTTTATCATTTCATTTTTTCATGTTAGGCCAAGGGAAACTATAAAAGACATTATTATATAATAGTCCATCTGCAAACAGTTATGGAGGCTTTTGTAGTGCTATTTCCAACTGTAAAAACATTATCATAAAAATGGCACTCTCGGTAAACACCTGCAACTGTTGTTGGGTGATGAGCTTACTTTGAAAAATGCTCACTGGGATCAGGGGACTTATTTCCAAGTTAATTTCCATAGGATTGTAGCCTTGTGGTACAGTGTTGGGAGTTTCGTGAGTGAGACTATCTCTGGAGAGTAGGTTTAGTGTACAGATACTCTTGACTGATAACCGTTTGTTTAGTGATTGGGGTTACAGCGGCACCGAAGGTCGCTGTACAGCATCCCCATGGTCACATGTTCAATATTTG
Organism: Pseudoxenodon macrops; assembly: GCA_032467955.1. Lineage (NCBI taxonomy): Eukaryota > Metazoa > Chordata > Lepidosauria > Squamata > Pseudoxenodontidae > Pseudoxenodon > Pseudoxenodon macrops. The sequence goes on along the minus strand of JANHFT010002882.1, from coordinate 38,934 downwards.
GACGCTGGTTCATATTTATGATGGTTGCAGTGTCCCAGGGTCATGTGATCACCTTTTGTAACCTTCTGACAAGCAAAGTCAATGGGGAAGCCAGATTCACCTAACAACCATGTTACTAATTTAACAACTGTGTTGATTCACTTAACAACTGCAGCAAGAAAAGTCGTAAAATGGGGCAAAACTCATTTAACAACTGTCTTGCTTAGCAGCAGGAATTTTGGGCTCAATTGTGGTCTACCTGTAGTTGTGTTTACAGCCTGATTAACAGGACCCAGTGATAGAAATGTTGGAATGATTCACTCAAGGCTGTAGGCAGTCTGACAAATGTAATGTAATGTATTTTAATTCCAACTTCAGTATATTTTGGCTTTCCTGTGTTCACACTACCTATTAAATGGGGAGTCAAGCTTATTATATTAGGTGTGAACATTATCACTGTGAGTTTGACAATGCCATATACAACGTTGGAGCTGGCATCAGGTTCAGGTGTAAAGTTGAGCGTTGTGGAGTCCTCTTCTGACCCAACTGTTCTGAGTTTGCTTTATAGTGCTGTGGCATTCTTACTTATTTATTTTTATTTATTTATTTTATTTGTCAAGCACATATTAGATAATATATAAGTATAAGCATGATTTGAATACATGAAATTAATACAAATAAAAAGGAACATTAGTACAGGGATGGTAGGCACGCTGATGCGCTTATGCACATCTTGATTACACCAAGGCAAACAAATGGTGTTGTAAAAACCTCTTTTTTATTTATGGCAGCTGGAAATTGGATTCATTTCCAGTCTGGGCAGAGTTATCTCAATTAGTCCTATGGAACTCTGCCAAAGTCTTTCAA
>JANHFT010002882.1:26482-37988 GCA_032467955.1 Pseudoxenodon macrops | reverse complement strand
GTTCAAAACTAAGCAAGAAAATTCAAAACCAAACCAGAATCCAGAGTCACACGTGGAGCTGCGAGATGATTTCAAACAAGTTCCGAATGAGTTGCTTCTTGCAACTCATACATCTGGTAGCTCTTCTTTTAAGTCTTCTGGGATGGTCCAACCCCTCCCAGTCTTACTCCCGAGTAGCTCTTTTCCTTCGCAACTGCTCTTGTCTTCTAGCAGCTCTGTGCATGTGTGCATTACAGACTGGCAACCCCTGTCCCTCTCCATCGCTGCTATCAGACCCTGCAGGCTCTGGCACACAACTCCCAGATGGCCCTGGCCCCATCTCTACCTTCCTAGACTCCAGAGCTGACCCATATTCCTCTGCGTGTCCAACTCATCTGCCAGCTCCACAGGCTGCCAGTGAACTACAACAGCCCCTTACAGATCTCTTAGGAATGGGGTGAGGTCAACAGTAAACAGTCTAAGGTTAAATTTTTGGGGATGAAACCAGTCAGGTAGTGCATTCTAGGCATTGACTACTCTGTTGCTTGATTTTCTGCAATCAAGTTTGGAGCGGTTCACTTTACGTTTGTATCCATTCTGTACTCGTGTATTGTTGTGGTTGAAGCTGAAATAGGTAGGACATTGTAGCAGATAATTTTGTGAACTACGCTTAGGTCATACTGAAGGCGGTGTAGTTCTAAGTTATATAAGCCCAGAATTTCAAGTTTGGTGGCATAAGGTATTCTGTTGTGTGCAGAGGAGTGGAGGACTCTTCTCGTGAAATATCTCTGGACTTGTTCAATTGTATTAATGTCCGATATGCAGTGCAGGTTCCAGACAGATGAGCTGCATTCAAGAATTGGTCTAGCAAATGTTTTGCATTCTCTGGTTAGTAGTGTAATATTACCGGAGAAGAAGCTACACAAGGTTAGGCTTACAACTCTTAATGCCTTTTTGCCGATGTTGTTACAGTGGGCTTTGGCAGCTTAACAATGCAGAATTGAGAAACAGTTTTCAAATCCAGTGATATTTTTCATTCCTCATTCTATCAGACTGGCCAATAAAGCATTGCTTTTTCTCTTCATTAGATGGAAGGCTAATAGTTTCCTATGCAGAGTTACTCTCAAGTTCATTTAGAATTTTGGTTCTCCATGATAAAAGTCAACGTTTTCCATGAAAAATAATGTCAGAACACAGGCTGAACTAGTGATCCTTTGGTACAGGTTTGGCAAAACAAATTGCAACACCATTCCTGGCACCGGCCCACCTTTTACCAAGCCCATCCATCTCAAATTATAGCAATGAGTCATGTTTCCTGTTAGTTGATGATGTTGGAGAAGAGGGGAGTTTAAATCAGGAGAATCCATCAATTACTGCCATTAAATTGTCTCACTGTAAATCTAAAAAAAGGCATGGTAACCTGCAGTCAGTTTAGAGCTTGGCCATCAAGTCAGTGCAAATTATGAAGACATACATGTCTTCTGATTCAAGAACTAAAGACATGCCTGGCTAGTTTGTGTTTCAGTGTGACCTCAGAACTCAAACAATAATGGAAGTATGACTGACCTGAGCTGCAAAAATCCAGATGATCATTAGGTGAAAACAAAGACAAACCTGATAGCTACCATTTCTTGCTGTGTAGTGGCTGTTTGCAGCATAGATCCTGTATCCCATAGTACAATGATGGCGAACCTATGGCACGTGTGCCACAGGTGGCACGCGTAACCATTTCTGAGGGCACGCGAGGCATTGCCCTGTCAGCTCCAGCGCGCTTGTACATGCTGGCCAGGTGATTTTCGGCCTTGATTTTCGGCCATTTTTCACCTTCTGGAGGCTTCAGGAGCTTTCAGGGAAGCCTCCGGAGGGTGAAAAACAGCCCAACAGGCCATTCCCGAACTTCCGGTTTGCCTGTAGGACCATTTTTCGCCTTTCGGAGGGTGAAAAATGGTCCAACGGGCAAACCGGAAGTCTCATTGGGTTGTTTTTCGCCCTCTGGAAGGTGAAAAATGACCCAATGGGGGGCGCATGGGGGCGCACGCATGTGCAGCACAGTATGTGGGGGGTTTGTGTGCTGGTACGTGTGCGCTAATGCACGCTGCCATTTTTGGCACACAAGAAAAAAGAGGTTAGCCATCGCTGCCATAGTATAACACCCAACTCGCAGTCCCCGTCATATCACATGCTGAGCTTTGTTGAACTAAAGAGCACAGTGAAACTAAATTGTAATAACCTGATCATTCTGAAACATTTACATACACAGTTCAAATGGTAGATATGAAGCAGAGCATAGACTTCAAGCACTTTCCCTTTGCAGTAAAAGTAATGAGGTAATAGATCTTCCAGAACAAAGTAAATTGTAATAACGTTGATTTCCTAGAAATAAAATGCATATCTTTATTTTAGACAGTATTAAAAAGTAAAGCAATAGCATTTTTATTACTTTCTGGAATCTCTTCTTCTATGGTCTGTCTATGTAATGTTTTTTAAAGCACGTTTAACAGTAATATAGATAGATTTCCAAGATAAGGAAAAGCACTTACTCATAATATGTACAGCATATTTTAAGTATTGCTATGGCTTACATATAGCCCTTGCAGTTGACGAGCTGTTGAATAGTAAAGCTTCTAGAATTGTTTAATGTTAGGTTTAATTATAGTTCATATTTCTGAATGACACATGTTGCACTTTGACATACTGTACTGTGGAGTGCCTTAGACAAAAAAGATGTGCAGAAAGTAAACAATTTCCTATAGTTTTCCAAACTTTTTAATGCTCTGAAACCATTCAATAACCTTCCATATCGATTGCTCCTGAAACATGGAAAAAGCTTTGGAATTTCTCTTCAGTATGTTTTACATTCCTGAATCATTCTGAGAATTTCATCATTTGTCTCTAGATCATGCAATTGTCATATCATGCCACAAGATAACATTTTCAGGATAATGGCCTCTGAACCCTCTGAAATTTTTAATGTCAAGGTTCACAATTAGCATAGATTACTTGAGTGTATGTAAACTGCATGGAAAAATATCTGCACTGACACTAACTATAAATGAAGAGGCAATCTGTACCATTGTAGCCTACTTTATGATCTTGTGTAGGATCTAGCTGTTTGGATCATTGGTCTCTTTAAGTCACACATAATTTGGGATGGTATGTATACATTTGTAATTTCCCCCCCTTGATTTATCTAGCCACTGTGGGGTTTTTATTATATCATTACTAATTAGCATGTTCTGTGAATCCAGCCAAATTGGGTTTATCAAACAAACTGTTCCTAAGCAAGTAATGACATATTGTAATGTGTGAATTGGGCATTGGAGTTTTTAAGTCTGGGTATAAACTGATGTTTTTTGAAAAGAATATATATACTTTTTTATGTAATACAGTGAGATAATTCAGAATTGGCATTGTTGAAATGTTAGGTTTGACAGAATGATTTCCTGTGAAATTGGAGGTGTTTGTCATTTCATTAATATTATTTTAAGCATTAAGCTATCATCAGGGAATTTTGGATTAACACATCCTGCTAATTTATAATATGATTTATTTGGTTTTATTTACACTGTGCGAACCCAGTCATTGGCTTTATTCATGTTGACTTATTGTAGTGAGAGAATCAGACTACTACAGCTTGTTCACCAAAACATGACTGAAAGCATGACAAGTTGTAGATCCAATCATAATGTGATTGATTTGTTCAAGTTAGCCCTCGTTGTAGTTTAGATATAAACTTACCTATGTTCAAATTTCTGGAGAACTTTTTATATGTCACAAACTTACATTCCAACAGTCTAATGCCAGGCATCATGCTAAGTTGCTTAGGTATTACAAGTCGTTCATAATAATAACATATTGAAAGTCTCTGCAATTATTTCCATTTTTCACCACTTACTGACAGAATGTTTGGGAAATTATAGTGATAGGGAGATAGGATAATAAAAAATCACAGCAATAATCTGTTTACTGCTGAATTCAATAAATTATGTTGAAGGGTTCTGATATTATGTCAAGGCCTCATGGATTAAAATTTAAAATGAATATACGTTAATAGGAACTTGCTTGGCAAAGGAGCATAATGTTCTCCTACTAATAGGAAAAACTGGCACAAAAATAGTTGTAACAAATAAAAACCTAGTCTTGTATTAGAAGTTAAGTATAATTGGAGCTTGGTGACAGTAATACTTTCAGTCATATTTTTGTTAAGTTTGTAGAATAATTGCTTTAGTATCTCTGGGTAACGGTTGGATTATTTTTGTAAGGATATAGAGATACCTAAACGATTTCCTATGCAGTATATACACTTTGCTGAATCTTGCTGCTTCAGGGGATTTTGTGTCCTCAAAAAGTAGAGCAATTGCAGAAAAAAATGTAATATGGATAAATATAATATCTTGTGGCTACTACCAGGTAAGTACACTGTCAACATTAAAAAAAATACTGCTGAAAGACTTCAAAAGAAAAGAAGTGCAAAGCAAACAAAGAGCAATATATTTTTCTGTATAAAGGAGAAGAAGACCTGGGGTTAAATTCATTTAATGATTGCTGCACCTTGCTTCAAGATTTGGCACTGCTTCTCGTCCCTCTTTCTGTGGGAAAAAAAGGAGGATCAGTGTGAGATCTTGATGAGAAACAGAGTAACTCCACGGTGACGTCACGGAGCCAGTTCTATCAGTGTCTCCGTGGGCGCCGCCATCTTGGATTTTGCTTCTGTGGATGCGCAGAAGCTAGTTTTTGATTGCTGTGTGAGCTCGCTTCACGCGAACAATCAGCAAAAATATTCACAACCCACCCCGATGAGAAGCATGTTATCTTTGTACAATATTCTTAATGTTGAAATAATTTTCAGGTGTTGAAACACAGCAATTCAATTCTAGAAACTTAACAGTAATGCTATGTTCAATTTAAGTATGTTATTTGCTTCAAAAACACTGAAAGTACAAAAACAGAGGTCATCCTAGTTGCAGTAGGAGGTATTGCAAAAAAAGTGATGCCCTACATTTTTGTGGAATATTTTAGTTAGCATACTTGCACACTTCATTATCTATGGGTTGTATTGAATATCCTTATGTCTTTGAACAAGTTAGACAACTACAAATGTTTAAAGTGATTCTATAAATAACATGGAGGATTTGCACTCTTGGGCTTGATTGGGCACTAATGTTAATCCAGCAAATGACATAATCATTCAGTACATTTCAGAAAGCTACTTCACTATATTCAGGGAATAAACTTGTCGCACACAAAAAAAGGCAAACGTGTTTTCCTGTTTGATCATGGCTGTGTCAGCGGATTTCTCCAGTAAAGGGAGTCAAAACCCAACACTTTTCAATCAAAATAAATAAGAAACAAGTACAAGTGACTGGAATAATAATAATTTAATTAAGAAGTACCTTTTTACAGTACATAACATTAGACAGTATTTTATTTCCAGAAACTAAAAGTGTTTTTTTAATTAGTTGAAAAAGTACAATAAATAACTAAAATATCATGCTTCAAAGAAATGTTGGAGAGACAGAAAGAGAGAAAGTAGATGTGTACGTAGGAAAGTTACTCTGTGAGATTTTAGGCTTTGCTGATTGATAATGATGAGAAAAGGGAAAATATAATATTCAGGGAGAAAAATGTGAAAAAGAGACTGACACAATTGCTTTTTTTTTTTTAATCAATCTAATTTTCTCAAAATCAATCTAATTCAAGAAAACTATGCAGTGATCCATAATGTAAGAGGATATTGCCTGGGGATTCAGGAAGAAGGGAAAAAAATTGTGGAAGTAGATAGAACCGCTTTGATGATAGGGCAAGATCAGTGTAGAATGAATAAGTAAGGAAAAGAGTATGAAACCTTGTTGCAGTCCTTTGCCAGCCTGGAGCCATTGTTTTACCAAATTCAATCTGGACTACGTCTTCTTGTCCTGTGTAGAGGATTTGCATGAGGATGATGAGATGATCTGGTTTTCCCATTTTTCTAAACACGTTTCTATTTTCTAAGCACTTTCCCCATTTTTCTAAGATCCACACAATCAAAGGATTTTCTGTATTGGAGCACATACTGATTTTTGGTTAGTAGGATTTTTAGATCAAGAAAATTTTCCAGAACAGCAATGGGTGAAATTTCCATATAGTGGTTGACATAGAAATAGCACTTAGACTTATAAACCACTTTACAATGCTTTGCAGCCCTCTCAAAGCAGTTTACAGAGTCAGCATATTGCCCTCAACAATCTGGGTCCTCATTTTACGGACCTTGGAAGGCTGGAAAGCTGAGTCTTGAGACTGGTGAGATTTGGACTGCCAAATTGCAGGCAGCTGGCTGTCAGCAGAAGTATCCTGCAGTACTTCACTCTAACCACTGTGCCACCAAGGCGCCATACTTGCTATTTTCATATGCTGTAGCTTGTGAATGTATTTGTTTAAGAAGATTTGTCATTACCTTATTTAGGTGATCTAATTGTATAGGCTCTGCTCACTTACATAGGTTGCAATGTATGCAGGGAGGTTATTTTTTAGCTTATGCAGATCATCTGAACGACTTTAGAAGAAGCATAATTATTGTTTAAACTTGCATTAATTTTGGTAAAGAGTAATAATGAAGTACATTGTTCCTTTTTCTCCTTATAAATTTGAGGGATACCAAATTATAATAGGAGACATAGAATTTAGGGAAAAATACAAGTCATCTGGGTATTTTAGTCAGGGTTAAAGATGACTAAACAGGATTGTAATTATAGACCAGTGAATAAAGTAAAGGATATTAAAAAGAAAGGGTTTTCTCTCTCTCTCTCTCTATTTATAATTCAAAAAGCAACAGCAATTATCCAGGCTGGTAAGTTTAATCCAGGGGTATAGAAGTGCTAATTAAGAACATTGTTAATATAAAGAACAACATGGCTATATTTAGGCTGAAACACAAAAGAGAAATATATCTATTTATCAATCAAAAGAATTATAATAATGTATTCCTCCACTATATGGGAACTAGTCTAGATAGGCAATATCCATAGAGCACCAACATTAAAAAAATAGTAAGACAAATTTGAAATAATTACACTTCATTTCACTATATTGAAATTCTGGCTATTAAAGTAGTGTCATTATAACAGTGCAGGTTATCAATGTTTTTTCCATCTGTTTTAAAATCACACTTCTAGTCTTCAAATGTAATTTTAAGAACTTCATTAAAGACGAAGGCTGCAATTTTGAACACAGTCTATTTATATCTTATTAAAGTCAATAAAATTTAAGAAATGTACTAGGTTTCAGTGTTAGTTAGACAGTAGATTTCTTAACAATGGTAATGCTCCAGAGACCCCTTTTGAGGGTGTTAACACATATGATCCAGTATATATTATCAAATATATACTGGAAGGGGAAAGAAAGAGAAACATTTCAAAGTTTGTCTCTTCAAACTTTTTATTTATTTATCATAATATCTCATAATCCTTGAAGCGCAATTACTCTGGTTGATGGAATTTTTAGTTCTAAATATCTGAAAGGACCTTGTTAGGAAATACCGGGTTGAAGGAAAGCACGCTACTAATAAAACCACATAAGAAGTGAAGCATGGCACCTTAATTAAATGTAGAAACATCTGCTCAGGGGCTAATAAGGTATAAAGAAAACAGATTGATGGATACTATGTTCTTGCTAGCTATTCCTTGAAAGGTTGTAGTAGTAAAACCTATATACTGATACGGAAGATGCTAGTAAAAGGAATCAGGAAGGAAAGACAGAGAATAAAGGAGATTTTGTAGTTGTTATGGCGATATTTGATACTGAATTGTGGGTCAAAATTCTCAAAATATGCCATAGGCAGAAAGGAGAGCAACATTTCCAGATGCAGTATCTATCAATTCTTGTCATTGCTTCGCTTTCTTCACAGTACATCCTCAGAGGATCTCTGAGTTTTCAGCTAAAGCCAATGCAGTCATGATTTTGTTTGACCAGAAGTCCCAGTCAAATGAAGTTACGTTTTATTAGATTATTATAAAATATATGCTGTGCATTGAGCATTGGTACTGGTTCACTGAAATATTACGGCTGTGGTGATGTCCTATCTCTTTTAGTTTATTCATTATTCTTCTCAAGAATCCAGCAATTTCTCTATTATCTTTATTAGATAATAAGATATCCATGGACAAGGGACATAACTGAGAAAGTAACAGGATAAAAGTATAATATTCTGTGAAATATTGGCTAAAATACAGTGAGTAGGTTGGATTAAAAAAAATCCTTCAGCGGGACTTTTTCACCGAAGAAAAATTGTATATTGGTGTTTTGTTACACTTAAACAAAGGAGAGTTTTGAGCCATATGAGTGACAGTTATTAAGACTTTCAAAACCTGAAGCCGACAGTAAAGTACTCCAAAAGGAATTCTGTAATTAGGTAATAGGGAAGAAATGAAATTCAGTGTAAATAAGTAAGTGAGACAAACTGAGTTATCTCTGCTGATGCCATCTAAGTTGACTGTAAAGTGGGTACACAGATAGCATCAGCTCTGTTTCAAGCAGCCGTGGAAACGCCAAATTCATCATGATTGAAAGTAAAAAAAGGAAATATTATCATGCCATGATTTAAAAGGATGCTTGGCTTCAATTAAAATGCAGTCTGTATAATTCAAGCCATCATATTTCTGAACTGGAGCAGACTAGAAAATAAAAATTAAAATGATAATGAAACTGAAGCAATTTATTCTCTAGTGAGAAATTGACAAGGTTCGTAGGAGAGTCATTTTGCATATCCCTCCATTATTCAGAAATGATCCCAGGAAAATGGCAAATCTATTCTGTGTCATATTTACCATGAAAATATCCTTGACAAATCTTTTATTAAAGGAAGGCCGATGAGGTTGCTGTTAACCTTGATAAAATGTAGAATAATAATAATTGGGGACAGTTAGCTAATACTCCAGGAGAGATGAATGTTGGATCATTGTTAAAGATGAAGTTTAAAATTCTGACGTTTTTAATCATAAGAGATATTTAGTGTACAGTTCATCATTTGATAAATCCTGTAAGGTATCCCTTGCAACTTAAAATGGAATGCATGATTGTTACATCTCCAGCCGGCAGCCGAGAGGGACATCTGACGTCACCAGTCGCTAGGGCTGGTGATTGGCTGAGACGTGCCGGTAGCTGGAGGGAAAAACCTCCAGCTACGATTGGTTAAGGCGTTTGACAGCGCGGTGTATAAATAGCTGTCAAACGCCTAACAGTTGAGTCAGGTTCCCAATTGTTAAATAAAGTTGTGTTGGATTCGAACCTGGCTCCGCCTCAGTTCTTAAACTCTATTCAGAGTTTACAGCAATGATCAACAAGATCTAGGAGAGCGACAATAGAAGAATATATGGCACAGGTCAGGAGTCTCTTAGAATTATAATTACAGTGAAACCCCTTACATAATATACGGTACTTTGGGACTGGTACACACTGAGAACTATTTGGAAAGACAGTTGTGTAAACCACACCTAACTTTTGGCTCCATCTGAAAGTAGCTTTTTAGATATTGCATCAGCAAATACATGTACAAGCAATTTAGTGGCACGCTGGGAAACCTGGGACCAGAAAAATAATGCACAAGTGCCAATAAGATACATATTTAAATTTATAGAAAGAAAAGTGTTGTGCCTTAACTAGATAGTTATCACAGTTTAAGGCAGGCGCATAAAGAACTGCAGGTTCAAATACCTTCACTTGGCTTGACAGGTGTAGTAGAATATGCTGAGATAAATAAAAGAGTACAGCTGTAGAAAGCAAGGGGAAGAACAATTGAATGCTTTTAGAATGTATACATTAGAGGAGACAAATTCTGAAAGAGGTGAACTACTTTATACCATCTGCAGTGTAAATCAAGCTGTCATCCCTTAGGACTGTTCCAGGATTTAAACAACAGGAATGTAGCACTTCAATTGACACAGGTTATGGAATATATCGGTACCTTAGGATATCCCCTAGCAAGCTTCACAGAAAGAATGGAGAAGCACTCTCCATGGGATTGCAAGTTTGCCAAGGAAAGCTCCTCATTAGAAATGAGCACTCATGGTTGGAGAGGAAGATGGTGTCCGATTGTCTGGTCATCCTGGCATCATGGTAGGTAAAGGTTTCCCCTGTCCAATTGTTTCTGACTCTAGGGGGCAGTGCTCATCTCTGTTTCTTAGCCAACAGAACCAAGATAGTTTGAAGATGCTTCTGTGGTCAGCATGACTATATGCCGCGGTGCATGGAACCCAATACTTTCCCACTGAAGTGGTACCTATTTATCTACTCACATGTGCATGCTTTCGAACTGCTATATTGGCAGGAGCTGGGCAAGTAAAAGGAGCTCACCATGTTGTGTGGCGCTTTGGTCTTGAACTGTCCAGCTGACAAGTTCAATGTCTTTAACCACTGAGTCATCATGCCCCTGTGACATCATGGATAAGTAGGCAATTCCATCAGTAACCATGCACACCTTATGAACCTCACCAGGGTAGAAGGGAGGGAGACCGTCACACATTCAACTGTGTGAATAAATGTTTCCAGGTGAGAAGAAATTAAATAAAAAATTTATTCTGTTTCTTAGTAAGTTTATTTTTCCCCACCAGGACAGAAATGGCCAGTGTGGCAGAACGAGAAAACCAGCTTGACATCATGGATGTCTGCTAAGTATGGAAAGGGAAAGAAGGTCAACTTAATATTATCCAAGAAAAAGGATCAATGCAAAAATTAGCAGGCTACTCTCTGGCTTTTGCAGGATCAGGGAAGATATAGGTATTTTGTGAGGATATTTGCTCCAGGCGATGTTGTTAATAAGTAACTTGTGGAATATAGTTAGTGAACATTATCAATGTGAAAAAGCAAAACATAATTTCACAGTGGAAAGGGATGTAACTCTGGAAGATGATGGACAAAATAAATATTTTGTAGAGTTTTTTAAAGAAAAAAACAAGCTAGGTCATGGTGTTCTTTTTAAAATATTTATATTAAATAGTAGTTAGGAGCATGTTTATCTGTGGGTGCCCTAATGATTCCTCAATGGAATTTTTATGTTTTCACAGTATTAAAAAACTTCACAGAATATTGACATACTTGCCAGAAATCTTGCATGTAGTTTTGGATAAAGACATAACAATCCATTATAGTTTGAATTTTTTACAGTATAATTATCATATACACTTGTGTATAAGCCCATTCGCAGATAAGCTGACTCTTGAATTTTTAACCAAGAAAATAAAAGAGATAGACCTTGATATCTAGACTACAAAAGAAGAATTGCCAAGAAAGGGAAATAAGTGACATGGGGGAAACTGAAAAAGGAACGTACATAGGTAAGTACATGGCATTCATCTCCAGTGTTCATCTTTTCTTTCTGTTATTTTCAATTAGTGGTTTTTGACAGATGAATAAGGATCAACATGTACTCCACTCACAGACAGCACTAGGGAGTCTTTTTTTTTAATGCACTGGTTCTGGGCAGGGGTGAAATGTAAAATTTTTCCTACCGGTTCTGTGGGCGTGGCTTGTGGGCGTGGCTTAGTGTGGTCATGTG
>JANHFT010002882.1:0-14987 GCA_032467955.1 Pseudoxenodon macrops | reverse complement strand
TGCCAATCTGGCAGGGCAAAGCCCCCTCTATCTTTTAAATCCTGTAGTATTTTCCACTTTATTCTGGGTCTTTTTCCTGAAAACTGCAGGGATTAAACCAGACTCTCTAAAAATTAGACTTAATTGAGTGGAAGGAAAAAAAATGCCATCAAAATGTTTTTTCTTTATGATCTGACAGTACACAATAGAATACAAATCTCCAGAAATGGTTGAAAAATGTGATGCAAGGAAGTGTGTTAACAAGCAAGTTAACTAACTTTTCAACAAATATTTTTGATGGTTTCAGTTATCTCACTGAATATTTTAGTCTTTAATTATTTTATTTCCTTTTCCCCTTACATAGTAAGACATGTAAATTGAAGTAATAATACACTGTTTTCATGCAATATACATATGGATATCACAAATTTAGATTATCTGTATATTCCATAAAATCAAGGCCTGTTAACATTTTTGATAGTTAGAAATGAATCTAGACCAAAGTAAACACAAATCCTATTGAATTTGTTTGTCATAATTAAACTGATTTCTATTAATTTCAGTTTTTAAGTTTATCTCAATCTAGATGAAATCTTGTGTGTGTGTGTGTATGTTTGTGTGTGTGTAATCAGTACCATTCTTGAATGTGCTTGTTTCATCTTACTTCAATAAACAATTTATCTGGAATTCTTGAATTTTTGTGAACTTGCCTAATTGCTTCAAATTCTTGCCTGGTGAGTAAAGCTTGTCACCTTAGAATAGAATAATAGAATAGAATAGAATAACACATTTGGAAGGGACCTTGGAGGTCTTCTAGTCCAACCCCTGGCTTAGGCAGAAAAAACCTACACCACTTCAGACAAATGGTTATTCAACATCTTCTTAAAATCTTACAGTATTGGAGCATTCACAATTTCCAGTTGGAATGGTCAATGAGATGGGAAAGCTGAGAATTATAATTACAGAACATCTGGAGATCCTCAGATTGGGGTTATTAATTTTAAAGTGTTTTCTGAGAATAATAAAGAACAGTTGCAACCTGTGTAATAGCAATTGATTTATAGACATTTTAATCAGCTTGTTCTATAGTTTTATTTGAAGGGCCTAATAAATTTCTTCATAAAGTGTATTTATATAGATATGCAGCCTAGTGGACACCTACGTAAATTTATGTGACAGAGATGCAGCGGATTGGTAATTGCTTTCAAGATCATTTTCCAAATAACCTTAAAGCGTCTTTTGAGAAATGTTACTGATACAATCACTTGTTAATTACCCATAGAATGTTTCCCCCTTTTAAATTAATTCATTGCTTCAAGCAAAATTATCCTATTGGCCTTCAAGTACGTTGTGAAAGAATTTGCCTTTTAATTGATATTTATTGCAATTTTTTTATTCTTATGTTATAGCAATGTGAATTAGTATTATTACAGATGGTTCTATCAAATGTTATGTATAGCTGATAAAAATGGACATTGCTGATTGCTGGTTGTGAAAAAGAGGACAGGAATTAGCCAAATAACAATTATACTGGGCCATGCTGAAGTACTGGCTTGAATATGTAATGCATGAAATTATACAAGGAACAAGGGTTCATATTGATAAGTTAGGGTCTTCATGGGGGATCTATTATGCAAGGAACAAATTCTTACAAAGAGCATTTCTAAGTGTGTTTCAGGGTTGCTCAGTGGTTCAGTGGTTAAAGATGCTGAGCTTGTCAGCTGGAAACCTGATAGCCTGAATTCAAGACACAAGCGCCGTGCAATAGAGTGAGCTCCAGTTACTTGTCCCAGCTCCATCTAGCAGTTTGAAAGAATGCAAATGCAAGTAGATAAATAAGGTACCACTTTGGTGGGTATATAGTCATGCTGGCCTTATGATCACGGAAATGTCTTTGGACAATGCTGACTTTCTTGGTTAAGAAACGGAGATGAGCATTACCCCCTAGAATTAGACATGACAGAAAAGGGGAAAACTATACTTGTGTTTGATTGAATATTCTTAAAGGATCTACATGACGTGATCCCTATTTATGCCATAGGTGTTCTATAATATAGACTGTAGCAACTATGTAGATATGTTACAATCCTGGATTTTGCAGTCCTTGGTTTTCATCATTACCTCTATCTTTTGTGACACATCACACACAAATTTTATTTTGAAAAATTACACAGTGGTTAATCTTATCACAGTATGAACAAATACTCATGTGTATTTGGGGAGGAGGGGAGTGATATTATGTGTCGTGATCTCATTGCAGAGCTGGTCCAAATTGCATACTGTACATCATTCATGACATGATCGATGCAGGTTATATAATTAGTATTTTGTGTTTCTATAACTATTACATTTGTGATCAACTGGCACTGCTTGATTTTTGTACAAATGGAACAGTTTTCTTAAAAACTGTTTAAAAATTACAAACAGCAATGCATTTAATTGTATATGGTTCTCATTTTTAAAATTTTGAACTATTTTACTTAACATTATTTGAGTATTTTTTATTTACCATTTTGTGGTATACTTAAATAAACACTATAAGTATCTTTTCATAGTCACATCCTATATCTGTAATGGTGAACCTATGGCATGTGTGCCAGAGGTGGCACACAACACCCTCTCTGTGGGCATGTGAGCCGTCGCCCCATCTCAACACCGCCGCGCATATGCATGCACCTCCCACCGGTCTTCAGGTCTCTGCTGTGCATGAACGGGGGTGGGTTGCATGTGGGGGGCTGCCTGCGCATGTGCAGGGAGCACATACACGGGGCCATGCGTGCATACACGGGGACACATGTGCATTGCATTTTGTGGGTTCAGGTGCACATGTATGAGCTTTGGGCACTTGGTCCAGAAAAGGTTAGCCATCACTGTCCTATATGAAAGAGCCACTTGTACCATTTGTATTGTAAAAATGTTATTTGATCTAGATCATTTTAATGTTTTAGTGAGATCTACATTTGATATTGAACAATAGGCTTTATTCATTTCATAAACATCAATAATGTATTCATTAAATGAAGAAACAGTTTGGTGTAGTGGCACCAGGCTAAAAAACTAGGGGACTATACCTCTCTTAGGTACAAAACCTAATTAGGGACCTTCGATCAGTTACTCTCTTAGCCTTATGTTTACTGGAAATGTCTTACACTTTCCCATTTAAACCTGAGGAATCTTTTATCAAGCCAATTTTCAAAACCATTAAAAAGTTTTTCCTTAACAGTACTCTCAAACCTTTAGATCATATTTACAACATTCTTTTCATGAAAAGAGTTTTGATAGTACAATGAAGTGTACTTTTATTGGTAAGCACATAATTTTCAGGAACAATGTTACTGAAGCTACAGTTCTAGTAATGTGATTTGGAATTATATCTTGGTTCCATTCCTGAGAAAACAGGATAATTTAATTTTAATAATTTTAATTTTAATAGATTTTACATTTTAACTGATTTTCTATTTACCTTTTTATGATTTGTAAGCTTTCCAGAATTGACTTATCATATGACTCCAAATGACATTTCTAGAGCTGTAGCCTCAGCATATCAATTTAATAGATATGTATTGTACATACATACATACATACATCATTAGAGGTTTTTCCCTAGGAACTTTGTAACTAATTTGGATAAATCAAATTATGAGTGAGAGTAATTAATTTTGAAGCTTTTTAATAATTCATGGTACATCCAGTGTTAAACTGGCTGGCTTTGATTATACTGATTATAGTGACATGATTAAAGTCAGATTTTTGCCTCCAGATATATGTATTGTAGTCCCATTAACCTTAGGGGCAGTCACATAAACCTTCATATTTTTCAATCGGTAATATTCTGCACTATGGAAGACTGACAGGGAAATACAGTATAAATATTTTTTCAAAATGAAAAATATGATATAAAAAGTCTAGAAAAACTATTTTATAATTATTTCTCTTGGCATTTTTACTAAAGTTAGTGGAGGAGGAAAGCAGGTGTGCATATTCCTTTTTGGGTAACAAATTTCCATTATAAAGCAATACTATTTAATACTATTTTCAACTATAATACTAACTATGCACAAAAGAGATTGAAATCTATATGAACTGGTGGCATCACATTGCAATCATGTGACGTTTCGCAACGTTTTTGCCCTTTGCGGAGCTAGGGTGGGTGTGGCCTGCGTGTGACGCATCTGGCCCGTGGACTGCCAGTTTGACACCCCTGCTATATGATTTCAGGAGGAGTTTCATTTTGAGAAATTCTGAGATCTCCCTTTTTTCAAGAGCAGCCTGGGAAAAACTCTTGAGGCAGCATTGATGGACCTTATCCTCCCATATGGGACCCACATGAAGTCCCAAGTGGGAGGATAAGCTTTACTCTGTGTTTTAGATTTTTAAAACAAAACCATGCATACTTCATTTTCACTCTGCCATCTTAAATGTTTTCTTTAAAGCCAGTCCAGTTGAGTGAGTTGGCTTTAATTTTAATGCATAGAATTATGAATTATCTTAGCTGTATATTTATTTATTGCCCTTATCTTATGTTTTCTCTATCCTGCACCAAAGACTGCATATACTGTATGAGGGTCTCCCTTAATTTTGTCTCAACAGCAACCACTCACATGGGTTGAACCTAGACAGTGACTAAATACAAATCATCCATTGAGCCTAGGAATGTTGATAAGAATTTAAAGTGAATTTAAATTTTTCGGCCTAAAATATTATAAGTTAATCATCATATAATATTGACTTTAATATAGGAATATTGCTTCTTCATCAGGTTACTATAAAGGCCAACAGTAGGAGAAAGTGGCAGACAGAGTTCTTTAGCTAAAAACGTAGAAGATATTGACCTAGGTGTCTCCTTGCAGCAAAATCAATTATTTCCCATGTGAAGGAGATTGCAAATCAAATCATTGCAAATCAGGCAATGCCCCCATGATCTGGGAGAGGAAAGGTGAACATTATTAGGCCTAGAAGTGATGATGAAAGGAATATAAATTCTGGCACCTCATATTTATTCTGACATAGGCAGTCCTGACCTACTATTTTCTCAAGAATATCAAGAAGAATGATATTGCAAGTTTATACACTACATGTCTTGCATTAGTTATAGACTCTGGGTAAAATCAACATCCAATTCCAAACATAAAATCATGTGTTATTAATTTTTATACATTGCCCTTAGCTGCTTATCAATTGGGTGTCTAATAGATTAATAAATATATATATTTTTAAATCAAGTAAGTATATCAGAAGTTTTACAACAGTACTTATTTCAAATTGTTGTCTAATTGTACATGTGTTACAATTAAATATGTCACCTCTTTTCACAAAAGCCTATATGAGAATGAATTTTTCTGAATGTGAAGCTTGGGATTTTTCTGCTTTGCTCCTTCTTGAAATCAGTTCCAATTTCCTCCTTTTGTGTGATGATGAGAAAATTATAATCAGTATTATGGGTACTTATTTTATTTCTTAAATATTTATGATTTGTTACTTCACTTTAAAAGTTTAAAATTTTAAATATTTATGTTGTCATTAAGTAGTATTTGGGAGTAGTACTAATGTTTATAATGCTACAAACTTCTTTATGGGTTGTATGAATGTTTTTAACTCAATTGAACTAACAAGCTAGAATTTAAAAGTGCTTGATCTAATAAAAATATTTTTTGTATCAAAGCAGATGTTGTTATCTAATTAACCTTTATTATCCTGTACCAAAAGTATAGGTGCCCCAATAGGCTAATCCCATTTCAAAGAAATATATTATTGTATTTAAGCAATGTGTCAAACAGATTAGGGGTGTTTAGAATTAAATTTCCAATTTCAACATTTAATGTAGTTCATATAATAGATTTTTAGTATATTTCCTTTCTTCTGTGTGTATCTATATATCTATAGCTATAGTACATCCATATCTAATTTTATTTATTTTACAAGAACTATTCAGTGACATGAATGCTTTATGTTTTAATTTGTACAGCCATGCCAGCAGCAAAATCAAACACATAAAATGATAGGTGATAATAACTCAATAATAAATAGGTTTTCAGTTTCACTCATAGTTGAATGAAATACTGTTACATCTATGAACTATTTAGATGTGGTTCTATTATGAACCAAGCTGGGTTCTGGATTCAGGATTCCTATAGAACTTTAATTCTCAACCTGTGGTCAACGGACCCCTGGGGGGCTGCAATGTTGTCACAGGATGTCCACTAAGGCTTGAGGAAATGATTTAAGTCTTGAGTTACTTTTTAGGGGTCCATAGCCATAATTCGTGACCACAAAAGGTATTTAAAGGGAGTCCATGGTGAAGAAAAGTTTGAGAACCACTGCTGAAGAATATTTTTTTCCCTGCAGAAATACATTGGAAATTCCCACACACTTAAGTCCAGAGAAATAAATCTTGGAACAATGTTAAATGTTCAACTGATGAAATTCTGTCTCTCTTTGTTTATGAGTGTGTATACTGACTGTTTCTTTAGGGAAAATGTGGTTAAAAGGTCAGTCTGGAGCTAAGGGAGTTTTGGAAGCTATAGATAGAAATAAAAATAGATCAAAATTTTAATCTTTATCTTATGAGGAAACTCCTCTGAGACTTTATTCCTGAGCGCAAGAATAAAATCTGGGAATGCCTGAAGGGATGGGTGTCAATCAAAATTATATTCTAACACAACATAAACAATATTTGAGAGTGATTTGCATGAGCATGCACGCAAATATGAATGATTGGGGAGGCTCATTTGTGTGCTTGTGATTATGGTTGAACAAGGACAGTAATATTGAAAATGGGTATGAAAAGTTCTTAAGCATATATTAAAAAATCCATAAAGAATAGTGTGAATTTCAAATGTGGATAGCCTGATTTGTTTTTCTATCTGCATTGTTTTTTGTGTTAATCCCATTACTAGATATGCAACGACTGAATTCCTTGGACATCCAATTTTCACTTTCTTGCACATCTAAGCCTATGCTTGGCAGGAGATTTAATCTTTCCTCATATTTCGAATGAAATATTTAAACTAATGCATTTTTCCACATTTGTGTTTTTTTCAAGATGAGTAAAAAGTATCTGCATTAATATGTGTAATTATGTAATTGGCATTCCTAATATACAGTATTGTTAGAAGACTAAATGGCTAGTTGAACTGCATATATTCCAAAAGCTTGTTAAAAATGCGTTGCAAATTTAAAGAATGGCAATTTATTATGCATATGCCAATTCAGTAAAGAATATAAGGAACAGATGATGTGATACATTGTTATATACTCCAGAAGTCCTTTACTTCTTTTCTAAAACAGAAATCATTATTAGTTAAAAATTAAATTCATTATCAGACTTATCAGGATTGATTGAATAATTATCATCCATTGGAAAAAAAGTTTTGAAGTATTATTATTCTTTACAAGGTTTGCTTTTTAAAGATAATATTTTCCAGTGACAGAATGTTCCACAGGGGAGGGACCACAATGGGAAAGGTTCTTCTCCTTAATTCCACCAGCCAGAATTCCTTAGCAGATGGAGGTCTGCAGCAAACTCCTTCTGCTGGAGTGAGTGGGGCAGACTAGTCTCACTGGGCTTCTCGGATAACTTGAATATATGCCACAGAGGTCAAATTAAAGGTCAACACCTTGAACTGGACTCAGAAGCAGATTGGTAACCATACAGGTTGTACAACAGCAGTACCATAAGTACCAACCTAGAGCTCCTCAGAACTGACTACACTGCCGAGTTCTGTACTAACTATATACCTTTCAAATTGTCTTCAAGAATAGCCCCATAACACCACCAAAGTACTGTAGTTGTTGAAAACTGGTGGAGCAGTTTTGGTAAAGGTAAAATCTTGGTGACTTTATGAACATGCTCACGCAGTTTTCTTGGCAACTGCACTGATGAAAAAGCGCCTCTCAGATGGTCTGATAGTCTTCTGTGAGTTAATCAACATGCCCAGTCCCATTTAGCTTCTGAGCCCAAAAGTATTCATCCAGGTGCTACCTAATCAAACTGAGAATTCCGCTCCAATCTTGAATAATTCACAAATTCTAATCAGCCAGATCTTGCACATAAAAGGAACCTCATCCATAGTGACAGGCCATGTTGAATTGGTATTGAGGAATTACATCTTTTTCCTTCATAAAAACAACATAAAAAGAGTAGTGCAAAGGACTGTAGTGAATTACTATTACAGATAGTTCTTGACTTAAAACCGCAATCAAGTCCAAAATTTCTGTTGCTAAGTGAGGCAGTTGTTAAATGATCCCCCCCCCATTTTACAACCTTTGTTGCCACAGTTAAGTGATTCACCACAGTTGTTAAGTTAGTCAACACAGTTGTTAAATTAATCTGGCTTCCCCATTGACTTTGTTTGCCAGAAAGTCAGGAAAAGTAATCCCATGAACCTGAGATATTGTAACCATCATAAACATGAACCAGTTGTCAACCGTCTGAATTTCAAACAAGTGCTGCGATGGTTGTAAGTGTGATAAACTGTCATAAGTCACCTTTTTCAGTGATGTAACTTCAAACATTCACTAAATGAAAGGTTGTACGTAGAGGACTACCTGTACTACAGTGCAATTCCCCATGCTGGCTGGGGCATTCTGGGAGTTGAAGTCCATACATTTTAAAGGTACCAAGTGTGAGAAACACTGCTGTAGTGAATAATATCCATAAAAAGTGGTATAGTTTGCAAGTTCATCTTTGTTTTTTATAAAAAAAAATATTTTTGAGATCTAAAGTCTTAATGTAGTTGTGAATACCTATGATTGTGTGGGACTAAGGGAGACCCATGTGCAAATCTACTTTTAGGTAAGTCTTTGTTTGTCTCTGTCTCTTGTAAAGGAAAAAAAATGGAGTGTTATGTATGCTACCTTGAACTCCTAGAGGAAAGGCATGATAGACTTTAACCCAAAAAAAACCCCAGAATTGTTTTTGAAAGTCATTATGAAACACACAATTAAATACCACTAATATACAATAAAAATATAAAATCTAAATCATCTGTGTGAATCACATTCCCTCTTTGATTTATATTTAATTTATTTTTTATTTTTTATTTTGTCAAGCATGTATTAGATAAAATATATGTATAAACATGATTTATACACTGTGGAAGCAAGCAACTTTAGTAACTGGAACAAAAGGCGGATACAAAACAGGATTTTTTGTTTGAAATATTGCCTCATAGAGAGCATTGACAGTGAAAGTGAAAACCAGGGAAGATTTAAATGGAAAGGAAACCAAGATGAAATTTGCCTGTCAAATAGCATTTACTGTTGATGTCAGTGATCTCATGAGAATACATAATTAACCTTTTTTTGCTAGACCTGTATCAAGTGCTTTTTCTGTTCTGATATTTCTCTGTGGAAAACTAATTGTTGAAGCCTGAGGATAACTAATGTGAAGAATAATATGGGATGATTAGGACATCAGAGAGCTGATTACTGTATAGATGTTTGCCTACTGAATTGTACTGACCAGTTAAATAGAA
Source organism: Pseudoxenodon macrops (assembly GCA_032467955.1). Classification (NCBI taxonomy): domain Eukaryota; kingdom Metazoa; phylum Chordata; class Lepidosauria; order Squamata; family Pseudoxenodontidae; genus Pseudoxenodon; species Pseudoxenodon macrops. The sequence goes on along the minus strand of JANHFT010002882.1, from coordinate 5,532 downwards.
TAAAAAATAATTCAAAGACCTACTTAACTTCTTACCACCTGATAATATCTTCGTTAGAACACCTTGTATTTTTTTCTATTATGATATCATTATAGCATAAAAGTTTTCTTTCTCCCTTTTACACTATATTTGCAACAACTTGTTTCTTAAATGTGATGAGAATTTATGCTTCACATAAAACATTTTTGTTCCAGTATCCTTGGTTTCTTCATGCCCAGTCTAAAAGCTCTTAAAACAGTATCTCACCTTTAATACAAATAGGGTTGGAGAGTAAGTGAGAAGGTATGTAACAGAGTAGGCTTACCCCTAAAATATAGAAGATTAATGATAACATTGTTTGAAATAACCTTTATTGAAGACATCTCATCTCCACTCTTTATTCCTCTGCATATTGGCTTCATACCCAGGAAAGACTTGACCCTAACTAAACTGTTTCACGTACTCAAGAAAATGGTCAAAGGGTCAAGGAGGAGATGATGGTTCTCAGTTGCAGATGTTAACTGCTGTTTAGATTAACGCCAGTCTGAGGTCAGTTTTGTGGGCAGGAGCTCTTTTTGTGGATTTCTGAATGCAAGTAATGTGTTGGTGACTATGGAGATTCTCAATCATCCAGGTCTTGATTGTCCCAAAGGTGCTTTTTCAATAGGCAACTGGACTTTCTGGTTTTTCTTTGAAGATGTTTTGCTTCTCATCCAAGAAGCTTGTTCAGCTCAGAGATGAAGAAGCTTCGTGGATGAGAAGTGAAACATCTTCAAAGAAAAAACAGAAACTCCAGTTGCTTCTTGAAAAAGCACCTTTAAGATAACTTGTTGGTGAGTTCTGATAGAAGTATTTCTTGAACACCTTTGAAACAATTAATATCATCGCTTACTGTATTCTTCTTTATTTATCTTTCCTTCTTATATTTATGTTCTAGATTTGTATTCCAGTCAGTTCTCAAGGCAGCAGTCATCTGATCTGAAAAGGATTGAGTAATGTTGAGGTGTTGACTCCAGTCTTTTTAGAAGGACATATCTAGTAGTCATCCTGAGAAACTTTGGTTCTGTCCCATAATAATTTGCTTTTGTGGATTTCTTGGAATTTTGTCTTTTTTAACCATTATATTATCATGGTGTGGGCTACAAGGAGTTTTAGTATACGAACTATAAACATTTCTTCCAATCTGGTGAGGATTGAAGATATAATGATTAAACATTTGGAAATAGATGGAGATTATATCTTAAGATAGGAGAATAATTGTAAAAGATAACTCACTGATCTGAATAGAGATATATCTAATACTGAATGCTGTTCCCAACCTGAAATATTCAAGGGCTCAGTTACAGGGTTAAAAAGACTTAGTTGGAGAACCTCCTACATCCATATGAATCTTTCTCATTTTTGAAAGATATATTTTATTATATATTTATGAAAAGTAATACAGATTTTGTTGTGCTTATTGACTCTTTCCCCCCCAAAAAAAGATATAAAGAAACTTCATTTGAAGTATATTCTTGACTCATTATCAAACAAATTTCCATTCTTCTTTTCATATTAGGCCTGTGGAATGAATCATATCTAGATTTAAAAAGTATTGAAATTGAAAAATAAAATGAAGTTCACCAACTGCATTGCTTTTTAAATATTAGCTTTCATTGGCACTGAGTACACAGTTAAATATTGAAGTATGTGGGCTAGAGTAAATGAATCCAGTAGAAAGAAAATCCGACTTAAAATCAAGCAAACTAAAAAGACATGATATGAATACATTGAATATGTCATATAGCATAACATGCTTATATGTTTAAAACCCACAAATAAGAAACAAAATCAGTGTTGTTTGGGGTGTCATGTGTAAGAGCAATTGATGTGACAGATTATCTACCGTATTTTTCGGAGTATAAGACTTTCCGAAGTATAAGACGCACCTAGCTTTTGGGGTGGAAAAGAAGGGGAAAAAATCTGCCTATGCCTCTCAGCTTCCATCCAGTATTCATCTGGCTCATTCGGCGCTGTCATGGCCTGTTCACTGCTTCCTGTTCACCACCGCTGAAACCTGTTCGCCGCTGCCTATTTGCCGCCACCTGTTTCCCACCGCTGCGACTTGTTCACCGCTACCTTTTTGCAGCTGCCTGTTCGCTACCGCGAACAGCAGCTCCAACTCCCCTCCCCCCGCAATATTCGGTGTATAAGACGCACAGACATTTTCACCCACTTTTTTGGGAGGGGGAGTGCATCTTATATTCTGAAAAATACTATATTTTGCAGTTGAAACAAATATTATAAACTGTTCACATCCCTATTTTGTAGTCCTGGCAACATTTTCCTTCAACTGGCAACATTAACATTCTTTTGGTTGGATGAAGATTATGATGATTAAAATATATATTAGGGTTTATTCCACAAATCACACAGAACAAATTGGTTTTGATCAGATCCATGCTTGCACATTTACTTTGTGGTAAATCATACATAACAATAATGGAGCCAAGATATAAAATGGGTAGAAGCACAATAAAAATAATATGCAACTTACCTGGAATATGGTTTGTTTATGACAGTCTTGTGAAATACTGCGCTGTATGCATAATTCCTAGGATCACTCAGTATTCAGTACTCAGGAGTATGTATTGTGTTTCTGACAATTCAACTGGGAACAATCCGCATGGTGCTGAACAGATGGCTGCTCTGCTTTGACAGGACTGATCACTTATTTGATGCTGGGGGATTAAATTTGTTTTTCGTCCTCTCAAAGTATGACAAGAGTTGGTCTGTTCCTTATTAGTTGAATATCTCTATTCAAGTTGACAGTGTTATCTACCCATTGGACAGCAAGATGTGCATATTAGCCTGCGGGTAGCCTGTTGTTTAGTTTGCGTATATTTTCTTCTATAGAGAACATATGGAAAAAAAGGTTAAAAAAGGTTTAATTCATGAAATATTTCATGTAAATTCTAGGAAGGGGGAAAAAAGGAAGATAAAAGGGGCACAGCAGAAATCTTGAATTTTGAAATTTTGAACTACCAATATTTTATACAGTACCACAAAAATGTAAATGAAATTTCAAATAATTTCCTTTCAGATTCTCTGAATTCCACATTATTAATATAAACTAATATGGCTGCACCATTTTCAGTATTTCTTTGGTTAAAACAAAATATGTTTGTTTTTCCCCCCAATATCCACTATAAATGTCTAGGTGTGGTATAAGTAGGAATTCAGTTCAGTAACATATTTCTTTTAATGATACGCTTAGAGATGAGAGGTTAAGCGAAGTGGATAAGAAGATAGTCAGCAAGTGGGCACATTAAATATAGTTGGTGCTGCTGCTATTTGTTGCAAATATAATTCAGTTCTATCATCCAATTTGGGATAAAACAACTTTGGCACCAAATTCCTGCATGCCTGTATATATTATCTATGGTTAAATGCGATTGGTAGCTGAATGCAATAGCAATTCAATAGACATGTGAAATTGATCTGAAAGTTCAGGAAAATATCTGCTTAAGGAAGTTTCAAGGAGGCAATCACACATAGACACATAAATGACTCCTGTCACTGCCTCTTTTACACCTCCTTAATTCAAAGACACATTTTCCTGGGTGTGTGTATCTACCACACAACTGAGATTTATTTGAATCTCAATACTGCAGACTATTAGTTGCCACTATCTTTATGGATGAAAGAAGCTTCTCTAAAGATACCTTCAGAAGGAAGAGTAAGAACATACCTTCTACCACTCCCATTTGCTGGGTGAAGATAGTTCAGCAGCCTCCATTTTCTTCAAATATGTGTTTCATAAAATGTGGACAAATTTTCTCCATAAATATTGGTTTGTAGAAAAGTTTTTTTTTAAAAGTTTTCTAGTGAAAGTACAGTATTCTATTCCTCCTGGGAATAGGTGCTTATGTTCTATTTATGTATCTGGTTGCGGTTCCATCATTATATATCCAATAATGTATTGCTTTCTAGATGATAAAGTGAACTGAATGCGTTCAACTATTCCACATATTTTTTTGCACATTTGTTTTGTTCTTGGTTACATTAGAGAGAAAGTGTTAAATATTTTTTAATATTGCAAGGGTATATTGCTGTTATTTTTAATAAATCATCCACATTATATTTTTCTTATGAATTTTCTAATCATAAATATGTATTTACAAAGAATGATGAGCTAGGACACTTGGTCTTCTGTGTTTTATAATGAGTGCCATCTATGAACAGATTTTAATTTCCTTTTTTTTCTGCTTGTGCTTCATTATGTATTTTGTATTATTATTTACCCAGAACAGTTGGTTTGAATATAAGTGAAATCATGATGTGACATCATGTTTACACCAGTGTAGTTTAGCAGTTACACTACATACTACACTGCAAGAAAATAAGGTAGTTTGGTGTAAGCATAAGATTAGGACTTTTCGTGAAAACATTTTAAGAAAGAAAAGATGCCTACAAAAACAGTTTTCTTGACCTAAAGAGGAAAAAAAGTGATTTACTGGAAGCCTCTACAAAGACCAATCTGAATTAATTTTGTATAGGTTTATCTTGTTGAACATATCAGCAAATAAAGTTCAAGAAAGTGAATTAGAAATGACATACATACCATATTTTTGTATATATGTAATGGGATTTTTTCATTCATTTATTCCTTCATGCATTCATTCATATATATTCTGCCTTGATTACTTTTTCAAATAACTCAAGGCAGGGAACACACTCAACACACCTTCCTCCTCCTATTGCCTTCCCCCCATAATCAACCCTGTGAGGTTTATTAATTAATAAATATTAATACTCTGAATGCCCTATCACTCTTATAATATGTACATCTGAGTGAGTATGTGATTTATCTCTATAGATAGTAAGTATCTTGTTATTTGAGTGATAGCAGTTAAAAGTAGGACTGTATGAGCAAGGCTATAATTAACATATTTAATCATTTATACATTACTTTATGTTTGTAGCCTTTGTCCATATGTATCTAGTATTAAAACTGGAAGCAAGAAACCTTTTGGGGAAGCTGATCCCCCCCCAAAAAAAAAATTGGTTACAGCTAATGGCAAGAGTTTGAGTTATAGTTCAACAGTATTCATCAAGCTTAAGTAAGTGACTCTTAAGTCTATTGCTAAATGTTTCTACAATCGCAATATGTAAACAAGATATATTTCATTAAATAGAAGTTCTGTATTAAATTATTTGCCAGGGATGGTTTGAGCATCTTTTTTTTTTTGTAACAATTTTTAAAATTTATTTTTATACCACCAACTTCTCACATACAACTTACAGCATCAGTTGTCAGAGTACATATTTATACATTTACAATTACATAGTTTTTTAAAAAAATTATCATCATAGTTTATTTATTCCAGTTCACTATCAAATTTAAAACTTGTGCTTTTTCTGTTCCCTTCTCTTATCTCCTATATCATCTAGTTTTCAACAACTTTCCAACCCTTTCCTACTTCCCTTCCCCCTCTCTTTCTCAACTCTCTACTTCCCTTATCCCTTTCTTTCCCCTTCCCTTTTCCTACTTCCTCTCCTTTCCGCCTCACT
>JANHFT010002881.1:161971-172471 GCA_032467955.1 Pseudoxenodon macrops | reverse complement strand
ACCTTTGATTCTACACGGGAAAGAACCCGAACAACCAAATACATACATACAGGCACCCGTGAAAACCTCAAAAAACAAATATATATATATATATGTGTGTGTGTGTGTGTGTGTGTATACATACATATACATTCATGCACATACACACACACACATTTATATATGTGTGTGTGTATATATATATATATATAGTATGTGTATGTGTATACATACACTCACACCAATATACTGTGGATATTCATCTATAGTACTCACTGGTAACAATATGGCAAAAAAAGACTTTATGTGGGTTTGTAACATAATTAAGAGGCATTTCATTAATTACGTTCCGCCAGGAATAAAACAAGCCTAAGATCATTGTTAAGTCCTTTTAACTGAAAGAGGAAGAAAAAGAATCACTATGGCAATATGAAGTATAAACACTGGTATGTGTGCCTTAAGATGACTTGTGATTTCTTTGTGGCATCTGATGTCTCTTCTCATTACTATGGTTAATTGTCCCCACACTCTTCTACAACACTCATTCAGCTAATGGGCCATGAGGATCTATAGAGAAGAGAAGGCAGCAAATGACACAAACTCCACCGGTTGTGCAGCTAGGTTAGAACGCTGCGCACAAATATATAAGGGATGGAGCTGGCATCAGGGCATCACAGTATGTGTTTATCATGCCAGGGAAATCATGGCTTGCTGGGAAGACCTCGGACGTCTGGATTAGACTTCTTTGTCAGAAACTCTGTGGTTGGAAGATGGGTGCATAGAAATTGCATTTATAGCTTATCTGCTCCATTGTGCTGCTTGAATATGCCTTGCCTGCTACCCACCTCCCAAGAGGAAGTCGGATTGACCAATCAGCATGCAAGACACGCATCCAATCATGGGATTTAGCTGGTTCGCACCTATTCAGGAGAACTGGTTGTTAACTTTCTAAGCAGTTCGGCGAACCGGTTGTTGGAAGAAAACTTTCTTTGTTTTTGTTTTCCACTTTCCAGGGCTAATCCTGTAAGGCAGGCAGGAAGGAAACATTCTGGAGTTGTTTCTAGCCTCATCTTTATTGCCCTGCTTACAGAAACTGTCTCTTGGGTTAACCCTTATTACATTGTAACAGCTAAGGCGAAGCACCCATTGACCTGAGTGAGGAGTTGGCCACGCCCACACGGTCACATGACCACCGAGCCACGTCTACCCTGCTGGCCATTAGGGCAGAGAACCAGTTGTTAAATTATTTGAATCGCACCACTGCACGCATCTCCATATAACGCCAGGTTGGTATTTGGGAGGTGTGCACGTCAGTCTGCGGCCATCTGCAACCTATGCTTACCCGTCAAACCCTTCACAGCATAGGAACCATGTTTCCCCAAAAATAAGACTGGGTCTTATATTAATTTTTATTCCAAAAGACGTATTAGGTCTTATTTTCCAGTTAGGTCTTATTTTCGGGGAAATACGTAACGAAATGCATGCCTGTCTGACGATCTTCACTGGGTCTTATTTTTGGGGTAGGGCTTATATTACAAGGATCCTGAAAAATCACACTAGACTTATTTTCCGGTTGGGTCTTATTTTCAGGGAAACACAGTATGTGGCAATGCCTACGGGCAACTCTATGAATGTTCAGTTTGTTAAGTGAGTTTTGCCCCATTTTATGACCTTTCTTGCCACTGTTGTTAAGTGAAACACTGCTGTTGTTAAGTTAGTCACCTGGTTGTTAAGTGAATCTGGCTTCGCTATTGACTTTGCTTGTCAGAAGGTCAGAAAAGGGGATCACATGGTCCCAGGACACTGCAACCATCATAAATATGAGTCTGTTGCCAAGCGTCTGAATTTTTATCTTGTGACTGTGGATGTGTGAAAAAATGGTCCTAAGTCAGTTTTTTCACTGCTGTTGCAACTTTGAACGGTCACTAAATGAACTGTTATTAAGTCGAGGACTACCTGTTTTCTCCTAAGGGCTGGCAAGTAATTCAGCACAAAAGTCCAAGGTACCCGATTTGCGATGAAAAAAACCAGATTGTGAAAAATAGATGACCGCAAGGAGTTAAGAGGTTTCTGTATGGCCTTCTGCATTGGGGTGTAAGTAGTCCTCGACCTACGACCGTAACTGATCCCAAAATTTTGGCCGCTAAGCAAGATAGCTGTGAAGTGAGTTGTGCCCCATTTTACAACCTTCTGGGCCATTACTGTTAAGTGAACCCCTGCAGTTGTTAAGTTAGATGAATGGTGATTAAATGAATCCGGTTTTCCCATTGACTTTTGCTTGTCAGAAGGTCGGAGATCACATGGTCCCGTCATAAGTATGAGTCAGTTGCCAGATGCTGCAATGGGTGGTGTGAGCAGTGGTGGGTTTCAACTTCCGCCGCTACCGGTTCGCTATTGGGAGCACGCGTGCGTGAGACACTTCTGCGCATACGCAGAGACATCCGGGCGGGTGGACGGAGCCTCCTGCCACCGCTACCGGTTTGTCTGATCTGGGGCTAACTGGTAGCAACCCACCACTGGTGTGAAGGTCCCTTCCAATCTTATACTTTACCATCCTGCTCCTTTCCTTCCTCAATAAATAAGAAATCACCCCAGTGCAGGAAAATGTTAGATGTTTCTCTGAAGATAGGGGAACTAATGAAAGCTCTACTCAATCAATTTCCATACAGATAGTCCTTGACTTACAACAATTAATTTACTGACCGTTGGAAGTTACAATGGCTGCATAACAGATGGAAAAAGAGCATCAGAAGTCTCTTTCTTTCTTTCTTTGTCTCTCTTTCTTTCTTTGTCTCTCTGTCTCTCTCTTTCTCTCACACACACACCTCTTCTCAGGTTGTAAAGGTAACGTTAGATTCCTGAGCTTGGTTGTGCAGACGTTTCATTACTCAAAATAGGTTACATCATCAGGGCTAAAAGAGAGAGCGGGCTTGGCTGTCAGTGTTTATAGAGGTAGTCCTTGATTTACAACGGTTCGTTTAAGTGATTGTTACGACTTGACACTGAAAAAAGTGACTTGTGACCGTTTGTCACACTTACGACCGTTACGTCATCTCCATGGTCAGGTGATCAAAATCCAGATGCTTGGCAACAGATTCATATTTATGACGGGTGGCGTGACCTGAGGGGCTTCCCCATTGAGTTTGTCAGAAGGTCGCAAAAGGGGATCACATGACCCCAGGATATGACAACCGTCATAAATATGAGAAAGTTGCCAAGCAGTCGAATTTCGATCACATGACCATGGGGATGCTGTAATGGCTGTTAAGCGTGACAAGCGGTCATAAGTCACTTTTTTCAGTGCCGTTGCAACTTCAAACGGTCACTAAACAAATGGATGTAAGCCGAGGACGTAAATAAAAACAATCTTTGTTCTTGCAGGAGCTGGAATTCAAAAGTGGACCCAAGGAGGAGAAAGAATTGTCTCCAAGAATTGCCTGCCAAAGCTGTCTGAATTCTGTACTAGTTCCTTTTAGTTGGTGTTTTTTTTTTTGCTACATCTGAGCTCTCTGAAAATTAAAAGGAGGCCGTAAACAGGAAGAAAAAAGGGGCAAATAGTTTGAACCACATCTCTTTTATTATTATTTATTTTTATTGTACAATTTTCTTGGGTTGTATATAAAAATTTCTATATCCACAATAACATCTCTTAATTACACCTCCCAAACACCACTGCCAGGCTGATGGAGATAAGGTAGTCACCTCAACACAACTGGAGTAGCTACGTTGGAGAGAAGCAGACTGTTGTGGCCCGCCAGCTGCCAGCAGAGCTGGTGGCAGACTTGGACGATGAGGAGGTTGGGGAAGAACCTGGGCCAGTTCTGGGGCCTGGGGAAGGCTCTGATGGATGCTCAGCGTCGGACACAGAGATAGAGCCAAGGCTGTCCAGCATTTCCCAGCCAACGGAGAGGCAGCTGCCTTTGGAGGCTGAGATGAGTGAGGAGGAAGAAAAGCTGGGGCCTGCTCCAGATGCATGCATGGGCAGAACAGTTAGGAGAGGAGAACAATGGAGGACAAGGAGTCGACTTGGGAAGCAAGGCACAGGTGGACGCTGAATGGCTGCTCCCTGGCTGGGAAATAAATAGAAGGAAAGGGGAGTGGTTGTCCTAGGAGACAAAAGTTCAGATTTCTGGAGATTTGGCTCAGCCCACAAAGACTGCTTGCCAGAACTTAATTTGCAGCCTTTCTGCTGAGAGCTCAAGGACTTGCAATTACAGAAAGGAACTGATAAGGTCTGTTACTGCAGTTAACCCTTTGAAGGACTAATGCCTGGACTTTTCAGTCTGTGAATGCCCTTAATTCATAGGAGATAAATAAAGAGGGGTTTTTCGTGACAAGGAGTCTGTTTGTTTCTGTTAACGCTGGGTCAGAACGCAGCCTAGCAAATAAGTCAAAGCTCACAGGCTTAGTGTCTTGGGAAGAGGGAAAATGGGTTATACCAGGGGTGTCTCAATCTCCAGACCTGCGGGTCAGATGTTGTCAGATCCAGCTCGCAAGGCTGTCCTAGAAAATGTAAGGGGCCGGCCTGCACCGCTACGGCCCGGTCTACCGAATGCGAAGAGGAAAGATCGGGCCAGCGTGGCTTCAGTCCGGTCTAACCAATGCAAACAGGAAACATGCCAGCAGTTTGGGGAGTGGCATCAAGCTGGCCATGCCCACCCAGTTGGCCACGCCCACCCAGTTGGCCACGCCCACCCTGCCCGCTGAGGTCAACCACAGCCCTGATGCAGCCCTTAACGAAATTGAGTTTGACACTCCTGATCTAGAGTCTATGGAAGGAGATTCATGATTGCAAATTAATTAGAACTTTCTTTCTGAAGTTATGTATGTCTCCTGACCACATTCCACTGCCAAGTTGGATTGCTACAATGTGCATAAGATGAGATGGCCAGAACATTTTAAGAGATTCAAAATGTAGCTGCCTGACAATTCACAGAAATGATTCATTTCGGATAATTTATTGACTTGCTCTTTATTTTAGGTCCACTTCAAGGAGACATAAAATGTTTCTGCATCCATTCTTTCTTCAGAAGGGAGGTTTTGTCTATTAATGGCACTCTTATTACCAATATTAAATAAATAGCAATCTGTCATCTATAAAAGCAAAAAAGGTGACATATATACGTGCTTGTCTATATGAATGGGTTAGTGTATGGCTATTGTAGGTCAGGGGTGTCAAACTCATGTTGTCAGGGTGTCGTCACGTGACATATTGTGACTCCTCCCCCCCGCTAAACTGGGCAGGGGCAGGGACCACGTGATGCAGCCGGCTCATGGGCCATGAGTTTGACACCCCTGTTGTAAATTATCAAATAGAAGTTTTTTATCTGGTGGTCTCACAAAATTAATAGGTTTTTCTCCAAAATGTCCACTTGTTTCCTTCATGGGACAAAAATATTTAAAAACAGACAAACCTTTAATTGTGGTGGCTGCTTGTTTCTTTGTCTAGCCTTTTGATGAAGAAGGACACCAAGCAGTATAGTAGTTAAACTATGGACAGGGACCTAGTTGAAATCTGTCCCCTCAGGCATGGAAGACCGTTGGGTGAATTTGCATTAGTTATTCTCTCTCTACCCAACCTGTTGATAATGATGGAATGTTAGTATAAATTGGAGGATTGCTATATACGTAGCATTGAACCATTGAAAAAAAGCAGCATATAAATCAAATAAGTAATAAAATCTGAGCTTTCATGGCATATTTATGCAACCAAAGTAATCATGAGCCCATTTTTCAAGCATAACATCATCTATATTTTATAATAACATTGTTAGTTCCTAGTTTAATTGCTTTGCATTATGGCAGAGCTTGGCATAGTTTTGGACTCATGTACCGTAATATCAAATCCCAGGATTGCAGTGTGGAAAAGGGAAGGCTAATGCTGTTCTTGAAAAAGTTTTTGGAAGGGCATCAAGATCACTTTTTCCCAGGGACAAAGAGATTAAATTCTCTTTCCTTAAGCATCTGATGGAAAACTGAAGAACTAGGCCTGCAGTTGTTTCTTTGAAAAGTCGAATGTGCATTTAAGTAAAACTTCAATTTAGGGTGAAGAAAACAAATATATTATTTCTTTACACTCTTCCCACATGTTTATAAAAGTTCAACTATGTAACAGGATGTCCTTTTAAGATGTATTTTTGCCTGTACTTGCATTATCATTGTAAATCTTTTGAGTTTCTGCAAAAGCATTAATCATTACTTTAAGAAAAAGATAATTATCCTTAGAGAAAATTTGTTTTGATTCTAGATAACATTTAGCTGCTACTCAAGAGTAGAGAAATGGGTTTTAAAGCACCATACTGCTTTTTGATATGGTGGTTTAGTGCAGAACTGATTTTATTTATCAAGTTTATATAGCTGTCCATCTCATCAAAATGACTCTGGGCAACATATGAATTTAATGAGTATATATAGCTTATATCTAACTTAGTGATAAATATTTCCAAGTGTCATTTAAGCATTCTTTTTCTACTGGAAAAAATAGCACAATATATGCTGAAAGAACTTAACACAATGGTAGAATGCATGATTTCTGTGTCTTAAATCATTGTTTTTTATGAAATGACTTCAGTGCACATTAGCTGGAGATAGAGAAGGTGTATCATTCACATAATAATATGCAAATTCATATATTCTTATATATCAGTGATTGGTTAAGTGGTATATTTCAGATCTTTAGAACTGGAATCCTTTTGTCTTGGTCATGTTATTTAGGTTGATAAGACTTATAATTCAAATAACTTGTAGACTTCCATGTGGTCTCCCATATTCTAAAGTGGTTATAGCACTTAGATTGCCTTGTGCCCACTGACTATTTAAATGCCACAGTTATATAAATGTTTGCAGCTGAGATGAAATTAATGCCATGAGATACAGCAAAATAAGAGTATTTTTTAACAAATGTTTACCTGTTTTGCTCTCATTTGAAGAGAAAAAAATGAAAATTGCATTGCTATATATCCTACTACATAGAGATGAGTACATAACTCTTGAATCTTTGGTGAATATATTCCTCTAACATTCCTTTCTCATAAGTTTCTTGCTTATGATATTTCATTAATTATTAACAATGTCAAGAAAACTCCCTAGAGTACTTACTGTTTTTATCAGTGTAAGAAAACAGCGCTCTGCCCTTTTCAGAACTTAATTGCTTCTCTACTCCAAGCACAAGCCAAGTGCTGATAAAAACAATTCATTTTGCAGAAAACAGCTGCCTTGAAAGATGGCATTAACTAATTGTCAATCTTTTTTAATAAAAATAATAATTTTTAATAAAATTAAATTCGAAACTAAATCAGTTTAGTTTTTTTGCTGCTTCTATGGTACTTTACCTAACATGTGGTCCATAATGCGTGACCACCTAGAGGAGTTTCACTTTCCAGTAAGCCAAGCTGGAATGTTAACAATGAAAAGCTCTAGAAGCTCTGTTTCACAGGTGTCAAACTCCTGGCGTCAAGTTGATGTCATGTGACGTTTTGTGATGTTTTCCCCATTTGCAGAGCTGGGGTGGGCGTGGCCTGCATGTGATGCATCCAGCCCACGGACCACCAGTTTGACATCCCTGCTCTTTTTCATCAACATCTGGAGGGCTATAGTTTCAGTATCCCCTGAAGTGGAATGGTACAGAAAGCTGACAGTAGCTGATAATGGAGTTGTAATCTAGCACATATAGACTGAACCAGGGTCAGGATGGTGATTCTATAAAACCTCTCCTTATTCAGACATTCTTCCCGTCTTTGTTTTAGTCTTGGCTCTTGCTTTATTGTGAGAATGACAAGTGAAAAGAAGGGTGAGGGGCTCTTGTTTTTCTCCCTCCTTCCCTTTCATTTCCCCTCTCCCAGGAAGCTTCCATAATATTGGTTTATGAGATTCAGTTACTCAGATCTTCTTTCATTACTTGATATTGGTAAAGGATTTGTTTCAAATTCTGCTGCTGCTTTGCTAGTCAACAGTTCTGTGGTGAAGTCACACATTTGTGTGACATAACTAAGTCAGTTCCATTGGCTGGCTAAATTAATGTTCTGGATGTTCTGGGAGGTGAGTGATTCAGGACCCTCTTGCTTGTCAATAAAATGTCATGGGAGAGGGCACTGAAAGATCGCTGGCTTAGTAACACTAGGTTGTGTATGTTTCTGCTTTTGTGAGTTTAACCAATCAGAAACTCAACTTTCTTGGTTTTGTGTCAAGGTTCAGGGCTCTTTGGGGTCACTAGCTTGGTAGCTTTAGCCTGTAGGAATGAGGTCGAGCAAGAGGTCTTACAGAGGTCACTTTCTCATCGCCTCTATGTTGCTGCAGGAGATATTGGCCACCAAGCATGTGGAGCTGCCACCTCCTAATAGTGAACATTTCTGATATGTACAAATATCAAGTTCTGTAGCACTGAATATGCACGGAGGCTGCACTCTTTTTTCAAAAATAAAAGTGCTGAGTGGAAAATAAATTTTAATATTGGCAAAATGGTAGTATAAAAGTTCATGTTAAATAGGCCTTTGGCAGTACCAGGCTTTATGTCTGCATGTAGCATTTATATTTATAACTGCATGAGTAACACTTGGAACAAAACAGTAGAAAAATTGACTATTTTTTCTTCTGTTGACCCATTGTTTACTAGTTTTATTTTATTGGTTTTTGCAGGGCACGGATAGAATGGAAGAAAAGTCCTGATGGCACTATAGCTCACAGCATCCTCCCTAGTGGTTTTTCTGGCATGAGCTACTAAGACTAGATACAATTTTCCACATTTGTTTTTAACAACAACTATGGATTGTCTTTAACCATAGCATAATTGTTACACTCAAAGTTCTTAATATGAAAAAGTGCCTTGATTATATGTTAAGTGTAGTGGGCAACATTTATGTTGTACACTTTCCCCCCCAAAAAAAGGACAGTTTTAAGAGAAAAACTGAACAGCTTGAATTAGCCTTCAAAAAAGCTTTCAAAGAAAAATAAATAGGCAGTGGTGATATTCTTAAATAATTAATACAGAATAAAATACTGTATATCAGTAATTATTTTTCAGAATATGCTCATTTTCATAAGATTTTTACTGGTAGTTTTTTTATAAATTATAGTTACAGGTTTTTATCTTCAGTAAGTGTTATAAGTTACCATGATAATTTTATTTGGCAAAATCTGCTTGCTGCTAATAATTCTATTTTTCCCTTTGCTTAGCTCTAATCTTTCATTATACTTTTTTTCTCTTTCTACTTTTATATGTTTTTTTCTATCTTTCTATTCTTTCTTCTGTCTTTGTCTCACCAGGCAGTAATATTTGTACTTTCTAAGGCCTTGCATATGTACAGTATCTCTAGCTATTTATTTTTATTTAAATAAAAATAAGTAGGTTCCCCCCCCCCCCCCATTATCTACATATTCCTTTCTATTTTGCAGTATCATTGAAGTAGTTGCTATCAGGCAAACCTCTTTTCCTCTCACTCCATGTATGGAAGTTCAATGAAATTTTGTAAGATTTTAAAAGTCCAATTCATCATTTATTATTTGGTCCAATTCAGATTATAATCAAGAATTGATTGTACAGCGAGACACTGAGACGCACACAAAAGAAGCATAGCTAATTACTGTTTCTTGTAACATTCAAAGGAATTCTTAATCAGTCTGAAGTGTTTCTGCTTGAAAAAAGATGGCCTCTAACCCTTGTTCTTTGTGTTAACTCTCTGAGACATGTAAGATATGAAAGGTGCTTATTCTTTAAGAGCAAGTAGGCAGTCTGAAAATATATCTAGACCTGTTCCAGTTCTCAGAGATTGAATTTCCCAGAAATTACTGTTAGCCATTTCAACTCATTTTCAACTCATTACTTTCCTCTTAGCCTTGCAATGATGATAATTAGACTTCAAAAAAATATGATAAGAGCTGGTTAAGCTGCAGACAATGAGTAGAGTAGCTTCTATCTATATGATGCAACATTGCAATGGAAGAGGGTATTTGATTGAAAATGATTAAAAGAGTGTGAGTGGCATATAACTATGTTTTTATCAGATCAAATTAACCCACTGGAGAAACAAGATCTCTTCACTGTAACATATAGAGTGCAATCTATAATATCAATCCCATGCAAGTTGGTAGATATGTTTTGATTGATTCCCAGTCTAGAATTGAGATAGAATATACTGGTCCAAAGTCTCCCAACTGGCTTCCATGCCTAATGGAGAACTAGAACCAGAGTCTTCCTGCACCTAATTCATCATCTTAACTTCTACATCACACTGGCTCTTAAAACCTTACACAATAATAACTCACAAAAATATCTCATGCTGGTCTTGTGTCTATATGAGACCATAATAGTCAATAATAATAATAACAACAACAACAACACTACTACTACAACTGCTGACTTTGCAATGGCAAAGTTGAAACAGTTTCACATTTAATATGTGAGTGCAGCAAAATTGTGCAAACTGATTACAAAGCTAGACACGACCGAGTTGCCAAATTAATCCACTGGTCATTATGTAAAAAATATGACTTACTTGTATCCAAAAAGTCATGGGAGCACAAAGT
>JANHFT010002881.1:137377-151949 GCA_032467955.1 Pseudoxenodon macrops | reverse complement strand
CAAAATGGGAAAAAACAAGTTTTTTCCTAGTGCTTCAACATTCCTGGAAATGTTACATTTTTAATTTAGTGGAACTTATTTGCTCGACAGCACTCCAGCTTATGTTTTAGTGCATACAGTATGAACCTTGAATTTTCTTAGCACACAATCTATTTAGTTCAATAAAACTTATTTCTCAATAGATACATTGTGTTACATGAGTGGGGGGGGGGGAAGAAAGATAAAATGTATTAACAACATTAATTTGTACCCATATACAACGTTGTTAATATAAATTTAAGTGTCTTTTCTTCTATAATAAATTGCCTCTTTTTTTGGCAAATTAAATGATTTAGAAGGTGGAAAGAGGAACAAAATATGAAGGAACAGCACAAGATTTATTAAAAACCGAGCCAGCTAGTTAAACTTTAGAACCATTACTGCAGTCACTGGATACATTTCTCTTATTGATTCCTACACCGTCTCTGTTTTGTTTTTTTAAATAAAGAGTCCAACTGCAACGATACTGGCATAGTAAATTAATAGTTTAAAAAGATTTATGACAAAACAATTTAGATTATTTCTCATTCTGTATGGAGCAATTTTGATTTTTATTGCTTCAAATTTGTTCAACTAAGAACAAGACCAGCCCTATGAAATCAATTTAGAAATGTTTTGGAAGTAGTATACTTTTTTAAAAAAATACAATTTTAAATATTATTTCTTTAAATAAGCAGTCAATATAATTATAAAGAAAAAAAATGAAGTAGAGCAAATATCTTATATCTTCTATTTCTATGTTGACAGATTTACAATTTAATATTTTCTCTGGATTAGCCTTTTATGCAGTTTTGAATGTTGTTCAAGGGAGAACCATTACCATGAGTAAAAACTACAAAATAGTAGAACAAGGTGTTTTCAGGATGGCCATTGTCACTTCAGCTTTTCTTGTATACTTGAATTTACAGCCAGTCTGCCATTAGGACAGTGAATGTTACAATGCATGGCCTGCATTTCAGCATAATTTGTAAAAATGTGTGATTAGGTCTGATGTTTGTTTTCAGCACACTCCAAAGAAGATGAGTCAAGGATCCACACTCTTCTCATGTGGAATGATGGGTGAGTATTGCTGCCTTTTGCCTCCCAACTCTGATATGATATGAATGAATATTACAATGGAACACTCAGTATGGATTTTGAAATAGATTTTCATTGCTTCGTTTTGAAGAATCCCTTGCTCTTTCTTTTGCAAGCTAAAAAAAACCATTTCCTAATTTTACATGTGTTTCTCTTTGAACTTCATATGGTTAACTTCAGATCTGCTTTATATTACATAACACAGCACTCAGCTGATACGTTTTCTGTGTGTAAATTTCCAACTGGCTGTTCTGCACGTCAAAAACTTTTGTAACCTTTGACGCATCTCAAGTATTGCGGTATCTGATAAATCATCTATCTTCCCTCCAGTCTAAACCAGATGTACTTATTTGGGGTGATAGATAGAGAACATAGTCTATATATAAAACTGTTAATTGGCACATCTGGTACATTCAAACTTTGATCTTGTGGTTCTTAGTAATCAAATTTTACTTACTCATGGATATGTAATAAAAATTACTTATGCTTCTTCACATGCTCCAAGATTAGTTTTTTGTAATATGGGGTATTTCAAAAATATCCTTTGTTCTGAAATGTCTTTTCCATTACTTATGTGTACTATAATTTATTAGGTCAAATGGAAGACCAATTCCTAGTCTTTAAAAGGTAGCAGAGCAGTCACTGTTTAACTGGTAGCCTTGTGCTGCTGCCAATAATGAGATACTTTGCTTGCATATAAACCACCATCCATTTGACTAGAGAAATATATTGAAATTTATAATGGTTTCAAGTGTTGCTGATTGCTCTCGAAGGACTAGATGTTTTTTTTTGGGGAAAGATTAGTCCTGCATTGTAGTCTTTTGTTTCTTATATGACTGAACAATGACTTCTAGTACCAATTAAAATATTAGGTAGACTTTGAAGCCAACTATTCTATCACAAAAGCCTGTGTTTTCCAAACAAAGCATTTGTTCCCTCCTTTCATAGGTATTAACCTGATTAGAATGAATGGGATTGAACAATTGTATGGAGGGAGTCATTTTTCAAGATTTCCAGAAATGGAAGTTGCCTGAACAAAATGTATATGGTGTTTGCGTTGGTTGGATGTGCATATATGCACATGTCTTTAAAGACCTAAGCTTCAGATTCAACACATGAATTGAAGAATGGTTCTTTTTAAGTTTCATATATCTTAAAAAGAACAACAGTTCAAATATTAGCAATACAGCTTGAAAAGGGCTGATAAGATCTTTTCAACCAAGAAGCCATATCATCTCTGGAACTGTAGGCCAACATATTTTGGGAGCACCCCCTTGGACAAGGCTTAATTATGTTATTGGTAATCTTGTTTGCTACAATAACCTGTATCTAATGCAACCTAATCTTGCTGACTATAGCTCCCCCTGTGCAATTGTCTTTGTTATGCCCAATCAAGATGATCAAATCCAATTGGCACCATTTTTGTTTTTCTTTGTAATTTTAGGCATTTTTCCCAGTACTTTTTATTTTGGCTTTTAACTGGCCCAGATTAACCAGCCAAGTCATTGTTGAAACTTGTTCAGATAGGTTCACTGCTGACAGCCACAGTGAATTTCAAACTGCTAGGCTATTTCCGATTAGATAATTATGTTCTTGTTTACACAGAAGATTGAGACAAATACATCCTTTCAACTTTGTTTTTGGATTAGAAACTGAAGAAATAAAGTGCCTTATGGGACTTCTTTGAAAGAGGGTGGGAACTTGGCTTGCTTTCTTGGTCAAAAGAAGTAGGGTGTCTTTAGAACTAATTGTCCATTTGGCTTTCAACAGATACAAAAAAATGTAGCCACTACTAAAGCTGGTTAGTCCATTGAATAAACAGAGATGGTCTTGAAGACCATATTGTGTAAATTGAATAGTAGTTGGATAGGCCAACTTTTCTCAAACCCAAGCTCTCTCCCAATGTGCTAGAGTGCAACCACAGAGTTCTGGAAAGGAACTGGGCTGAGGAGGTTTGACACAGACTGCTGTCTAGATCATTCTGCCTCTTAGGTTATAAACTGAAGCAAATTGAGAATAGTGACTCATGGTGAATTCTTACTGCATAAGCCATGGGAAAACTATTCTTTGATTCTGAAAGTCTTGCCAACTTGCCTGAAGGAGAAGACTAGGCAAGCCTGGCACTATAAAAAATCTTTGTTTTAGGAATACTGGTGCCTTTTTATAATATTCCTGCTTCATTCTTGCATGCTGTAGCTTTATTCAAAATTTAGAAAAAACTATGCATCATATTTTCCATCTTTACTTACAATACGTGAAGGCTTTCCTAAAATCTGAGCTATCAGAACAAATTTGCATTTAACTCATGAATAATGTGCTATGGGATTTCCTATTTTTTGCAAAAACTATTTCTTTTTAGGATTTATAATCAAGTCAATGCCTTGTGAACACTGCTCTGCAGTCATTCACCTTTTTACGTTTACAGTAGGACAAATATTTTTTTCTGTCTTTAATGTTTTTAATATCTGTACTTTCTCATTCACCACAATCATTGCTTGCAGCTGTTGTTGAAACATGATCACGGACAGCAAGGAACAAATACAATATTGTATACTGTGCTTTATATAGAAAGCAGTCTGTATAAATGGTCCATTTGTATTATCTTTCTTATCGTCATAGCTATTATGTTAAACAGTTAGAAAAAGATGCTGAACTAATTAATGGCTGGGTATCTTTCAGTCCAATCATATCTCTTTTTAATTTGAATGAAAACTTACTTGACTAGTTATAAGTTTGCATATGTTGCAAACATTTAATATTTCACATAAATATCTCAAAGGGCCTAAGAATGTCTGCTGACACTTTTTATGTTGCATTTTCAATGAATGTTTAAATAGGCCCACAATCCTTAAAAGGATTGAGAATATTTTTACTTTTTAGATATGTTGAAGTAAATACTTGTTCAAGAAAGTAAAATTTATTCAGAGTCTTTGCTTTGCCAGAAAAGGGTTAAGACAGAGGTGTTGTCACATGATGACATGAGTTTGACTTCCCCCCCCCTTCGTCAAACTGGGCGTGGGCGTGGTGTGACACATCTGGCCTGCCCCTTGGTTAAGAAATGTATTGCTACGAACTGAGCAAGAACAATTTTATGTGGTTTGGCCTAATAGCTCTTGAGTCATGGACATGAGATTACCCCACTTTTTTATCTTTCTCTGCTACCAATATTTCATCCTACCTTTCATAAGAGTTACAAACGTAATAAGAGAATCGGTGAAGAAAACTAGTTTACTTTGATGGTTTGGCAGTTAGCCTATTTAATGTTCATCTAATAAACATCATTAGACACTTGTTTAATAAGCCCTCACTCAAATATTAAACCTGAACTTTCAACAAATATAATAGAGTAACTAGCAGTCAATTGCAGCAAGAAAAGCTGCACTGGCACCTGCAGGAGCTGCCAAGCTGTTTCTGAGGGAAATACAAACTTTTGAAAGAGTACCTCTTTAAAGCAGCATTTAGGAGGGCTAGAAGATCTCATTTCTTGTGTCATTTCTTCGCTTGAATGATGGAAGCCTAGTCTAATGAAAAAAAAGCAAGATATCATTTCCAAGTGGAAATTATGGGCTTATTTAGCTTTAGTTAGAATGCAGCCAATATCTGACTTAAATCTTTTAACTGTATCCATCTGTTCTGTTGCTTTTGTCATAAAGAAGGAGTGATTTCAAGGGAATGTGAGAAGTAATCAGGAAAATCCATCAGTCCCATTTCAGTTGTGGATTAAAATAGATCAGATCTGGAAAAGAGGTGAATAAAAACATTTAGGAAAAAATAGATTATTATAGAAGTAAAATACCTTGTGGAACTAAATAGTTGCTAATTTGCTGTTGCATAAAGCTAATGCTGATCTTGAAAGCATTTAATCTCTTTGCTTATTGAAAAAGGGATAAAATTAGTACGCGTCATTTCATGAAATCCTGACTGAAATTAAAAAAGTAAAATAATTAGAAGCATATTTAGTCAGGGAAGTTTTTCTTATATGAATTTATATTTGGAGACATGTAGCTGGAATTTTCTTATCACTATTTACCCATATTTATTTACTCAATGGATTGGTAAAGGTAAGACACTACAATATATTTTATATTTATATTTTATGAGTTTTATAAGAGTCAGAAGAAAATAAAAAGTGTTGCTAGATGCAAATAAATGAAGTAATCAAACTAACATTTATAAGCACACTTCAACAATGACCCGCCAAATGTAGTTCCCTAGCTGACAGGACTCACAGCATGCTCTTTCTGCTGGATCTGGTAGGATGACAGATGTAATCAGGAGAAGTAGTCCCTCAGATAACTCAATCCTGTGTCATGTAGGACTTTAAAGATCAAAAACAGCACCTCGCTTTGGACCCAGAAACAGATTAGAAACCAATGCAGCTCGTGAAGCAGAGGTATAATGTGTTATTCTGGAAACATAACTATCTGTGTTGTTGCATTTTGGACCAGAAGAATGTTCCAGATGCATTTCAAGGACATGTAGAGCCTGAGCACATTACAGTAATCAAAGCAGGAGGTGACTAGGGCATGAATGACCATGAGTGATGCTTTTTAATCTAGGAACAGGCACAACTGGCATACAATATGGAGTTGAG
The DNA here is from genome assembly GCA_032467955.1 of Pseudoxenodon macrops. Lineage (NCBI taxonomy): Eukaryota > Metazoa > Chordata > Lepidosauria > Squamata > Pseudoxenodontidae > Pseudoxenodon > Pseudoxenodon macrops. The sequence continues at coordinate 146,239 of JANHFT010002881.1, read as the reverse complement.
TAAAGGTCCTCCTAGCCATGTCTGCCACCTGCTCTTCTTGGGTATAGATTGAGTATTTATCTATCCATCATTCTCCTGTGACGATGAGTTTCTTTTTTCCCTTTAAATATGTTTTTTATACAATGACATTTCAGAGCAGATGTTTTGCAGAACATTTATCCAACCATGCATAGACACGTTGGAAAAAGATCTTCACAAAAGGAAAAAAGAAAGCAATTCTCTCCAAACATTTAGATTCCTCAGGAAAAACAGCATTGGTAGCTGTTGAATAACCAAATCCAACCAAAGTTTATGCTCAACTACACAGAATATGTGACTATTTAAGTGTTCTTCAGTTTTATATCAACGAAGCACTTGGATTTCTAAAAATTACTGAAAAGATCCCAGTTTTTCTAAAGGGGGACAATGTTCTCTTTTAATTTTGGTTTTCCTGATATTTAGTTGTCTACTGGTAGCAATAGAGATGGATGGATCAACAAGTATTGCAAGCCCAATTGGCAAAAGAAACCTCAGGATCGTATTGATTGGAAACATTTGGAAGAGGCCTTCATTTTGCAGTCAATAGACAATGTCTAAGATGATGATGATGGTAATGATTGGTAGCAATAGCAGTAGACTGGGAAAGGTATAAAGAGGAGTTTTTAACTTGTTTTATTTTCCAAATATCAGATTACACAAGAAAATATAAATGGAAATTCCATTATAGGTCTTCAGTCCAACAACTGGAATGTGCTGGTTAGCTGGCATGTCTTCTTGTAGATATATAGGATATCATTTCCTAGAATTCCCGACCAGTATGACCTTTGACCCACACATAGAAGGAGAGGTGGAGAAGCAGAAAGGCCAAGAGCTTGAAGAGTGGAAAAGTTGGAAAGGGGCAGCTGGAAGGTGAGACGGAGCAGAGGAGGCAGATGATTTATGACTCTGTGGCTTCCCTAGATTCCCCTGGCTCTCTTTGAACTGTCTTCAGTGTGCAGTAATCAGCTGGAGCTAAATCCTGGTCTGAGAGTCCAAGAGCCAGCAGCTGCAGCTCTTAATGATGGTATGGATCTTCTGATAGCAGAGCTGACAAAAGAAACAAGCTTCACTGGCTGTTGTTGGCAGCTGGGCCTACACATGTGGTCACCAATGCTTGGAGGTTGGCAGTCTGCCATTGGGATTTTTTGAGGTTTAACTGGTGAGTGGGAGCTTGGAACTGTGTGAACTTCAGGAGATATCGTAGGACTACACAGCTGCTACAATATCTAGTGCAGCATAGCAGGCCTTCTGGCTTCTTCTCTGACTACTATTTGCAATCTTCTGAATGTTCTATATTTGGGCCTGGGAAGGCTGCTCAGGCAATTCTGGAAGGGAAAGTTGAATGAGAGGTGAGTGTGTTGGTCCCTCTCCTCTGGGTGAGAGCATTTTGTTTGTACAGTTTGTGCATTGAGTAGATGTATTATGAGTGTGTTGGGAAATAAGCAACAGTTGGATGTGACCCCTCTGCAGCAGTGAGGAAGGGGTGGTATGACTTTGAGGGCACTGAGAGCAAGTGCTATAGTGCCTGTAAGGCTCACCTTGCTCCTGTCAGTTGGAGGAGGTTTCCCCCTTTTTAAGGAAGACGGTTAGTGATAGAGGATGGAATGGTTTTCAGGGAAGGCAGAAGAGGATGGTCTATTTAAGTAGTGTCGGATAATGGAAGATAGGAATAAAAGGGGGAGAGCAGGCATGGGGAATGCAACCTTGGTATTTAGTACCGGTCTTGTGTTCTGCCCCCTTGCACTCACTTCATTTACCTGGTCAGCAGATCTGTGGTGGCCCTGGTCTTAGGCTGCTGCTTTTAAATGTCAGATCAGCCTGCAATAAGGCTATCTTTATTGCTGATTTGATCCTTGAAGAGAAGGCTTATCTGGCTTGTAAAACCAAGACCTGGCTGGGCCCAGAGTGATGTGAAAGGTGCTAAGAACGCTATTGAGTAGGGCACCAGTCTAGACCTCAGGGCCGAGAAAAGAGTATTGCTCAGGGGTGGGTTCTAACTTACCTCACCGCCGGTTCGTTGCCTCCCGCACCGCGTGGGTACGCCTCATGCATGGGCATGCGCATGCACAATAGAAAAAAGCTCCGAAAAATTCCCCCCCAAAAAAGGCCAAAAACAAGATGGCGACACACGCGCAGTGCCAGAAACTTGGCTTCTGCGCATGTGCAGAAAAAAAATCCCAATTTTTTTGTGTTTTTCATTTTTAAAAATTCCCAAAAAAAAGATGGCGGCGCCCACGGAGCAGAACCGGCTCTGTGATGTCACCAGCAGCCTACTACCTACTCGTACGTAGTAGGAACTCACCTCTAGCATGGCTGTTGTTATCAGAGAATCTGTAGCAGCTTACAGGAGCACTGTTCTGCAAGTGCCTGACTGTGAGACCCTTTTTCTTAGGTTGAGCTCAAGGTATCGGGTGGGATTGCTACAGTTGTCCCAGCCTCTCTGCTATGTGGCAGCTTCCCTACCCGGGCTCCTGGACCTTGCTGCAGGGCTGGTGGTGGAAATCCTGAGGCTTATAGTGCTGGGGGACTTCAACCTGCCATCACTGAAGGCAGGGTCAGAGGTTTAATGGAAACTATGACTTCCATGGGCCTGTTCCAGGTTATCCAGGGCATGACTAGTCACACACCTGATTTGGTGTTCTTGTCGGAGGAGTGCCTATGTGACCTGGAATTGGTGGACTTGTCCTTAGTCTCCCTGTCATGGTCGGATCACAGTCTGGTAGCAATGAGTTTCTCAAGAGCTGTACCTCCCCTGCAGGGAGGTAGGACCTATTAGATTGGTTCGCCCTCGACAACTAATGGACCCTGATGGGTTCCAGGAGAAACTGGGGGGGGGGGTTATAGATACAGATCCGTAAATCTGGGGTGGTATATGGCAATCATAACTTTGAGGACAGATTGTATGTAATATTTTAAAAGTCTGTCATAAGTTCAGAAAATTGCTAAACAACTAGTCCAATCAATACACCAATCAAGGGACTGCCAAACAAGCTAATAGTAAACAACTCAACGAAAGACTCTCCCAAACCACTGCCACCAATACCAACAGGGCAGGCCACTAGAATGTAAATTGAGAGCAAACCTCATTTCTTACTAGCACTGATGATTACCTGGTTTGTGTAATGAAATGTCTGCAAGAAAACAACTGAGCTCCGAGAGTAACCAAGCTCAGAGAGCATCAAGGACCCCTCATTTCAACCCTGAGCCAGAAATATTCTCTATTGTTGAGCACTACTTGTATTCTGAAAAGATAAAAATTATCCTCTTAGTCCTTTTTCTTGTTAACGCACTACCTAGATGTCTTTTCTTATTTCTAAATGCACCAAAAAAGAAAGAAATCCTTGTATTTTAGACCTCTTTTACTACTGCAGCTAAACATATTCCTTAGTGAGAAGTTTCTTGTCATAAATAAATAGAAGGAACAATGTGAAGGCCACTGTTTTCCAGCATGTATACTATTTACATGATTGTAAATTAATGCTTGATGAATTAGATGCAAGTACTTCACCCAACAGATGTGTGATAAAACATTGGCTAAAAATACCCTTCTTCTATATGTCATGCTCAAAAGCATACCCATATTTCAAAATATTTAAAGCCCATAATTATGTGATATATTGCCGTAAATTATTTTTGTAACTTATTATAAAGATGAAGATCATGGAGGAGAACAGAGCAGAAGGGCAAATCATTATGCATTTAACTTATTTTTGTGTCTTCAGCAAACATCATTCATAAGGGTTATACTGTATTTACAAAGGAAGCACTTGAAATGACTGAAACAAAATATTGTGGATGCTTTTACTTATCAAATTTCTAAACCACTAATCTCACCTAAATTACTCTGGGCAGTTTACCATAACAAGCAGCTATGTAAAAAACATAAATTAGAAAGCAGAATTAAGAACAAAGTTAAAAATTAAGATGTTAAATTAAAGAGGTGGAGGGAGCATCCTCAATCCACCAACCATCTCATGGCTGCATAGCACTTGTAGAGTCCTATGTCAATTAGCAGAACCAGGTCTTCACAGTATTCTAGAAGACTAGCAAACCTCATCTCCACAGCGTATGATGTTCCTAAGATTTTCCTGTTTCTTTTTCTTTTTTGGCTGTCATCTTAAATAAATTTGCTCAGTTTTAGTTTTAAGCTTGCTCCCATTTAAGATTATATTTGTATAACAGAGAAATTGCATGGTTATTATTTCTATTGCCACTGAGATGGCTGTTTTCTTATCTTCTATAAGTTTCTGTATGAACCTGCTGGAAGAATTAACATCCAGAATTTTAAGCATCTCATCAGTGTATTAATATTAATATTTACTTTAGTTGGTGCTCAGTCTAAATAAGACAGGCATTCAGGGGGTGGGGCCAGCTGTCAAGCCGAACGGGTGTGCGAAACGCCTCTCCGTGGAACATAGCCAATTCCAGCCATCCGGTAGGCTCTTTGGAGTCGTAGGTTCCTCAGAGAGGGACCAGAAGAGTGGGGCATTCTGTCATCTGAATTCCAGATGGCGGTTTGGGCTTGGAAGACAGGAGAAGCCCCAGAGAGATCGGACGGGGAAGAAGACGGTCTGCAATGACGGCCGTGAAGATCTGACAACTGGACAAGATTAGTGGTGAACTATGGACAACAGAGTGATGGATCCTGATGGCAACCGGTTTCGGGGACTTTATGTAAGTGATCTCAGGAGAAAGACCTCTCCGAGAAGATACCTGGTGGCGGAATAAAGGAGAGAAGGGCCCCAGGCAGAAGGAGGGTGGAAAGATTTCCTCCTCCATGAAAAAAGTGTTTAGAAAGAGTGTGGGCGAACAAGGGAGAGCTATATGAACAGAGAACGTGACTGTTTGAATAAAGTAAAGAGAAATTGGGGCAGTATTCCAGAAGACTATATAAAAGAAGATTCACATAACTTTGGAAGTTGAAAAGAGATGACTAAGCTGAAGAAGCTGACATTTTGAACAGTGATAGTGTTTATGTTAGCATGGGAAAGGAGGTAAGAGGGACGTTTACTGGCCAAAGAGAAGATTGATGTCTTCAAAAGCTGAGTATTGGAAGGGAAAAAGAAAAAACTTTGTCTTAGAAAGTGTAATTGTGCTTGTGGACTGCTGTTTAGGATTTTTGTGGGAGAAATGATAAGACACTGTTGTGATTGAAAGAAAAGACATATTAGAGACTTCAACATATAAAATATCAAGACATTTGTATAAGCAAGGAGAACTTTTATGGACAGAAAATAGTAAATTGATTTAAGAAAGAGTATTTTTGTGAACAAAAACTATAAATATTAAATGAAACAGAGGGCATAATTGCAACACCCTGAGGCGAAAGATAATAGATATTTGGTATCTTTCAGGAGTTAATGATATTCCCATTAATGTATATTAATATTCACATGTATATGTTTATTAACAAGAGTATTCGTTTCAATTTAGAATAGAATTACAGTTGAGGTTGTTACAGTTAGAAGTGATTGTCAATATTAAGTATTAGCATTAATATTTTTGCTCTTTGATTATAGTACGGTATGGACATTTAAAACTATAAGAACCTTCGCTGACTCCTATTATATCTACTACGCTAACCTTATAGATCCCAAGATAATACGGATAATTTAACAGTAATGGAGCAGTGGAAGGAGATATAAGAGGGGAAAGGAAGTGGGAGTGTTGGTTTAAGAGGTTGTTAAGGATAACAAGTATCACAAATTTAACTAAGATTGGGACAGGGAGGAAGCAGAGGGCCCACACTACATCGGCTATTTTGAGTCCTTCCAGTCAAAGATCTATTGAGGAAATGATGCAGAGAGAAAGATCTAACATTCAAAGGGTTACAAGTTATGCTGCAATCAATGCAGGAAATTTTAAAAAAATCATGAAGATTTGAAGAAGGAGATAGGAGAAGAAATAAATGATATGGGGGAACTTAAAAAAAAAGATGCAATCGATGGATGGAAAGTTTGAAATTTTCCAATAACAAATTATGAGAAACTACAAGAGATGGAAGAGAGAATGGGGAAAGAGAAAAAAAGAGTAGATGAAATAAATGAGAAGCTAATCCAAGCAAACAAAGAGTTAGATATCACCGTTATCTTTCTGGAATTAGAGAAGGCAACACATTATCTACCTTTCAAAATATAAGAAAAGAAAAAGGAGAAGACCTACCAGAGATGATGACAAAGTTATTAGCGAAGACGCTTGGAATTGGAAAGGAAGAGACGCTGATTGATATGGATGAGATTTATAGAATTCATACTAACTACACTATCTACAATATCATCTGGGAGATAGAAGGTGACAATATTTGTATCTTGGGGGATTTTAATGCAATAGTTGGTAAAAATTAGACCATAAAAGTAACAAAGTAAGAAAAGGAATTAGAAGAATATTACCCAAAACTTTTTTAAAAATAGTAGATGAGTTGAGTATCCAGGATATTTGGAGAGAGAGAAATCAAGGGGGAAATCAGTATACATATTATTTGAACAGACATCAATTGTGGTCCAGAATCATTATGGTTTGGATGTCGACAAGAGATAAATTTGGAAGTGGAAGAAGTAGAAATAGATACTAACTTCTGGGCAGGCCACAATCCAGTGAGAATTAGATGGAGGGGACAAAAGAAAGTGACAAGATGGACTTTAAAAAGATCAATCCTAAAACATGAAGAATTTAGATTGAAGATGGAAGAACAAATGCACTTGTTCTTCCAGGAAAACAAAAAAAATCAAATTTACAAAACTTATGGGACACCGCAAAGGCTTATATGAGAGGCATTGTGATTGCTTATATGGCAAAAGAAAATAAAAAGAAGAAACAACGACAGAAAAGTTTAGAGGAGGAATTCAGGAGGTTAGAGGTAGGACTACAAAAGGAGCCTCAAAGAGGAGACCTTAAACAACAAATGGATCTAATTAAGTATAAGCTGAATATCCTCGAGAAGGAAGATTTAGCACAACAAATAAAACGGAGTAACCAAAAAAAATTTGAAAATACAAATAAGCCAGGGAGATGACTAGCATATAAATTGAAAAAACAGAAAGAAAAAATGTGGATTAATAAATTACAAAATTAGGAGGGAAGTATATCTTATCAAAATGAAGTGAAGAAAAAGATAATACATGATTTCTACAAGAAATTATACAAGGAGGAGGAATGTAATATTGAAGAAAAAGTACTACAATGTTTCAAGAAAGCTGAACTACCTGAAGTTCCAGATGATATAAAAAATATTTTGAATGAAGACATAAGAATGTCAGCACTAATAGAGGCAACAAAAAAACAGAAAAATAATAAAACGGCAAGTCCTGACGGGCTACCATCAGAACTATACAAAGAAAGAGAATACTGATTTAACACTAATTAAAAATTACAGGCCTATATCATTGCTGAACTCCGATTATAAAATATTTATGGCAATAATGGCCGAAAGATTAAAAAGGCTTTTGAATGGAATTTATCCACGTTGTTCAAAACGGTTTCTTGACAAAAAGACAAATAAGAGATAATATGAGGACAATATTGGATGTATTAGAATATTATGAAGTGCATAGTGAGACATAAGTGGCATTGATATTTCTAGATGCACAAAAAGCTTTTGACAACGTTAATTGGGATTTTATGTTGAGACAGTTAAGAGATATGGAATTCATCGAAAATTTTATAAATGTGTTCAAGGCAATATACTCCAAACAAGAGGCTAGAGTTATAGTGAATGGGGAAGCAACACAACGTTTCAAAATCCAGAAAGGTACAAGGCAAGGGTGCCCGTTACGTATTACATAATCTTGTATAACAATTAAAGAGGACAGCTACAATAAATTTAAGTGGTCAAATTAAGGCAGACCTGGAGAGATGGAAAAATCTGCAGTTTTCTCTTATGGGGAGAATTGCAACAATAAAAATGAATATCTTACCAAAAATACTTTTCCTATTTTAAAACATACCCATAAGATTAGAGAAGGAATATTTTGGAAATTTGAACAAAACAATATCCAAATTTATCTGGCAAGGGAAGAGACCTAGAATTAAATTAAAATTGCTACAAGAATCCAAAGAAAGAGGAGGGTTCGGCTTGCCTGATTGGGAAAGACATTACCAAGCTGCCGTACTCACATGGGTGGGAGAGTGGATAAGCTTAAAGAATATGAGGTTATTAACGTTGGACGGGCATGATATGCAAATAGGATGACATGCATCTTTGTGGGATGGTAGACATAGGGCTCACCAGTACTTCCAAAGGCATCATGTCAGACGAGCAATCCTTGAGGTTTGGACAAAAGTTAAACAACAGAATTATATGGAAATCCTGGCCAGGCTCTCTACGCTGGAGGTGTTGGTACACCCGCATTTTATCAATTCTAGGAAAGTAGTTATGTATAAGCATATATTAAATGAACGAGGGGAATTAAAATCTAGAAAAGAACTACAAGAAGGAGTAGAATTGGAGTGGTGGGCATACCTACAAATACAATCACGCTATATGAAACATAGAAAAGAATGGGGTATTAAGAAGGAATTAACGACATTAGATAAAATTCTATTAGGAATGGATGAAAAGGTGATAAAGAAAACTGATCAATATCTATTGGAATATAAAATGGCGGAAGAGCAAGTGGAGGAAACTATGGTAGTGTGGGCCAAAACTTTGGCTATAATATTGAACTGGATAAATGGTAAGACTTATGGGAGAGAACCAGGAAATTAATGTTAGCCACCACGTACAAAGAGAACTTACATAAAATGTTCTATAGGTGGCACTTTCCGCCTACAAGGCTAGCAAAAATGAATAAGACTCTATTGTCGCAGTGTTGGAAATGTAACTCAGCGCTAGGATCATTTTATCAT
>JANHFT010002881.1:100037-132477 GCA_032467955.1 Pseudoxenodon macrops | reverse complement strand
TGAGGTGCACGAAGTGGTGAGCGTGGTTACCTCAGGGCTGCTGCTGTGTTTCAGGGAGGGCTTATTTTGGGGGGGGGTGACTTATTTTAGCACATACGCTCAAAAGCGTGATTGGGCTTATTATCCGGGGAAGTCTTATTTTCAGGGAAACAGGGTAGTTAGAAGAAATCAAGCCAATTTTACATAATATTTTACAGGGCTATTTGAAAGAATCTAATTGTACATAAAATTAACCATTGTTTAGGATTTGTGTGACACTAAACTTGCTTAAATCTAGAGACCAGAGGCTTTTGAAAGGAGAATATTGTGAATGAAAGGATCTCTGAAAGACATAAAGAACCAAATGTAGACTCTGTTTTTTAGTAATATAGTTAGATCTCATAATGACTACTATGTATGATAGGAAATACAAGTGCTAGCAATAGCACTTAGCAATAGCATTTAGACTACTTCTGACCTTGGAAGGATGAGTCAACCTTGAGCCTGATGAGATTCGAACTGCCAAATTGCAGGCAGCTGGCAGTCAGCATGCAGTACTGCACCACTGTGGGTCTAATGGCGTAGATAGCTCAGAGGCTTCATGTTTCTAATTGTTTTTCTCCTGTATTTCTAGTAACTTAGAGAATAATTTGTACATTCTTTATACCAGTGTCCCCAACCTTTCCAGCTTTGTGTACCAGGGGAGGGGGAGCAGGAAAAGGGATGTGGTTCCCTGCAAGCGGCTGGTGAGCACAAATGGAGCTTCATGTGCATTCGCCTGTTGCTCACCTGCCACTTGCACAGTATGGTACTGGGCCATGACACAGATTGGGAACCCCTGCATCATACTACTCTGATTAGGAGAACGAGTGCTGCAATCCCAGTAAATTGATTTACTCAAAGCTTAGTATAGTGGGTTTTTTCCTTCCACTTAACATAAATTTTATTTAGATTTCAATTAAGACAAGCTTTTTGATAGGCAGGTGGAAACTATTTTGATTCATGCTTCAGAGTTCTGAAAAAAGAGAATCAACAGCAGAGTCTCTCTCTGAAAAGTCTCATACTGTAGTTTCATTTGCTGAATTCTAAAATAAGATATGCTATTTAACCAAATGATCAAATACCGGTAAGTAGAAATTTAAATCCCCAAATGTTACATTAGTCACAATTTGTTATTTAAAAGTTTTGTTTTTTGAAATGATTAACTTTATCTACAACCTTTCTTAAATTGTTCAGATTTATGGTATGTGCCAACATTGGCCTGGTAAGCTATGCATTGTGATTAAATAAATATAGACTCTATTTGCCTAATTGCAGTATGAAATGACCTTATAGCCAGCAAAACCAAGCAAATTGACATTTTGTAGAGGTAATTAAGTTACTAAGGTATATCCAATGTCTCAGAAGCATTGTAAAATCTGATCAAAATTGTGCTGATTGCAAATCTAATTAAATTAATAAAAGTAAAAGTATATCTGTCATGGAACTCACATTTAAAACACTTATTCCAAATTGTTAGACTACACTTATAAAACTTCTCTGGTCTATTTTGTGGGTTCAGAGCTACCCGTAGAAATGCTTATGAAAGTCAAAAGTTGCTCAACTTCTATCATACCTAGCACTTTGGTGTTTCTTTTCATTGTTCTTTGTGGCTGGTGGTCTCAGATAACTAACTTGTATCATGCTCCATTTTAAGTCAATAACCCACAAAAACAAATCTTAGGGATTAATCTTAAAGAGTCCCTGGAGACTTTTCTTGTAATGTATTGTGCTTTTCAATTATACAGATGATAAGAGATAAATAGCACTAATGAATGTCTGTTATTGGACAGCAAATACAAAGGGATACCACTGGTTTAAAGACTATGTCTCTGTGATTCTGGAGAGGTGAAACACACCCTTCTTTGCTGCTCTTTTTATAGTGACATTTGAACAAAATTTATTTTTCCGATAATTAATAGATATCCTGTCCATTCCGACACTGTTTATCTTCAATGATTACTTAAAGACGAATGGATGGTAGTCATAGCACAGGTAGCTAGATTCTACGCAGCAGCAGTAAAGATTTGCCAGAACCTGATGAATAATCCATTGTAACTATTTTATATAATTAATGCATTAAATATTTTGATATCATCACCCCGTTGTACTTTTATTATTACCTAATAAGTTTATAGGCCTTCACAATTTAAAGCCTAATATTATATTATAGCTTAGGCCTTGCTCTTGTTTATGTGCAACTGACAGATAGGCTTCCAAATTATGATTTCAACATAGATTTTATTTGTTGCGTGTTGTTTGAGTCTAGAACTTCTGACTAGATACTCTTTCAGCATTTTTAATTGTACCGGACTTTGACTGTAATAAATATTTGACTGACTGATTGTATATCATTTTATCCTTTAAAACTAGAAAATGACAGATGGAGAGATCTCAGCAGGAAATATCCCCTTCAGGTTGAACAGCCAAGTGCAAACATTTGGGACTGCTTGCCTGACAAAAGTGATGAAAGCTCCTTATGGCAGAGAGAGCCAGCTAACGCATGCTCAGTAACCAACTTGATCAAGGATCTCAGCCTTAGTGACCACAACGGCAACCCTTCAGCACCTCCCAGCAAACGCCAGTGCCGATCGCTCTCTTTTTCCGATGAGATGTCTAGTTGCCGGGCTTCTTGGAGGCCCATAGGATCAAAGGTCTGGACTCCTGTAGAAAAGAGACGCTGCTACAGCGGGGGAAGCGTGCAGCGTTACTCCAATGGATTCACAACCATGCAGAGAAGTTCAAGCTTTAGCCTTCCTTCCAGGTCAAGTACTCTCTCCTCATCCTATGACCAGATGGGATTTAGCAATAGATTTGGGTGTCAGCCATGCCAAGGAATGCGAAAGTCAGCCACTTATGGACAGTCAAGCGATATTTGGGGTAATGATCATAGCTCTTCTGAGAGTGGCAGGATTGACATCCAGCGATCTCTCTCTTGTTCCCATGATCAAATTTCCTTTTCGGAATATTGTCTGCCCTCAGCAAACAGCACACCTGCCTCGACACCAGAGTTGACAAGGCGCTCCAATGGGCTTTCTCGAAGTCGGTCTCAACCATGTGTCCTTAATGACAAGAAAGTTGGAATTAAGCGAAGACGACCTGAAGAGGTAAAGGAACAAAGACCTTCCTTGGACCTTGTCAAGATGACACAGGTAAGAATTGATTATCTCACACTGGGAATAGCATGGTCAAACCTGACATTTACAAAACAACACTAAGGGGTTTATTTATGCATAGATGTCTGCACTGTTTTGACACTGTTACCGATAAAACTCAGAAAACTGAATAGTTTCTTCATCTAGTTTAGTTCTTTACGTAATTCCTTATCTTCTTTCTGTACATGAGTCAAAATTCATGGTTATTATAATTTCCTCTAACTCCCCTGCATTTGAAGACTATTTTCATTTTTATTCTGAACAATGCTCTTCCAAAACTTTTTAAAAAAAACTTAATTCACTTTATAATGTAACTTTCAAATAAATTTAATGTTTCTTACAGTTCAGCATGATTGAAACCGAGTTGTTTTCCTCTAGGAAGAAATATATTAGCAATATTTTTTGACCTTATATAATTAACTGTTGAAGAGGTGGCTTAGATACTGTGGAAAACCTCAAAGGCACCGGTGCTCACCTATTTTCTGTTTTGAAACTGGGGAGTTCATTGTCTAATGAGCTTTGACTTCAGAGTCACAACGTCTGTAATTTTCCACTTCGTTGTTGCTCTTCTCTTCAAGCAGCAGTACTTTCCTGTTCACTCAGGAATCCAAAGAGCTGAACAGATAAGAGATCTGAACTATATATCAGAGGATGTGACACCCATACATTTTTACTTTCAGAACAAACAAAAAAAGTTTTTAAAAAGTATGCGCTGCCTAACTGAGCTGTAAGAACTCTTAAAGTAAAGAACCCTTAAAGCATGCCAAGTCCCTTTTATTCTTGTATCTAATAACTAAAGTGTTATGATTCAGCAGTTCTGTTGTCATTAATTATATAAACTTATGCTACTTAATAAAATATCAGCACTTTTGTATAATCCAGAAATAAATCAGGCTTGAAAAGTAGTTTGTGCATTAATTTTGCTTTTGTATCAGAATTCCAGTTTTGCTACTATGACATGTCTATGCCCTGGCCTCCATAGTCATAAGATTGCAAACACAGGCTGTAGGCATGTAAGACAGCCGAGTATCTCCAGGAGGCTTTAATATTAGCTGCCTTGGATTGTCTTATCATTTTGGTATCTCTTCTGAATAAAATATGCTGTTCCTATAGTTTTTGTTAAGAGTCTATTTCCTCACCAAGTACTCTTTTTCGTTTTTGTTTTTAACGTTACCTGTTTAAAATATCTCTTCATGGAAGGCACATCTCTCCCCTCCTTTCTGTGATGTATTTTATATATATCCTTGGCTGATTGAAAAAGTTGATTTGTTTTTGTTTTTGTTTTTGTTTAAACTTTGGGTAAGGAGACACATGCACCGGTGAATTCAGGGGCAAATAATACATTATGCTGCTTTGGAATTCCTGCCTGAAAATGTCTGAAATGTAATATGCTAATCTACTTTTATTAGCTAATAAACTAGACAGTTACAAAAAGAGGACTTAGTATAGGAGTCCCAAGTTGAAATTCTACTACTTGGATTTCTCAGAGGTTTTTTAGTCTCTTGTACTTGCAGAAATCTTTTAAAAATATATAGTTCTTTGTGTCTATATCCAGGAATATTTGGGTATTAAGGAAGGAAGCCAGAAAAGGAATCTCTAAATGAAACTCATTTTTGTATTATTTAATTTATTTTAACCAGAAGGGTTTTAAGTATATCTTGCATACATTCAGCAGAGCATCGGGGAGTTTCATTTGCTTTATTGGGATAAAAAGATTAAGGGCAACTGTAGTGAAAAGGTGTGTCTTTGTAGTTACTCTGGGATAGGAAAATGTACAACAAAACCCATGCATTACCAAAGAAGAATAAAGTAGGACAGGGAAAAACTTGGATCTGCTGTTATATTTACCACCAAGAAGATCACTAGAACCATAAGGTAAATATTAGGGTATAGATCTAATCTGCAAATTGAACTTCGATCCCAATGAAATCAGTGAGATAATTTAAACGGTGTTGGTATTAAAGGAAGAATAACGTTTTTTAAATGGCACTCCAATCCCAATTATTTAAGCCTCTCAGTATTATTAATAATTTAAATGACTTTCTCAAGTGTTAATGTAGGTTTCCTTAAAGAAATCAGAAAACTTACCTTACTCTTCATAGATTGCATCAACAGCATTAATATTGCTTTATAATTTAGCAGCAATGAGATGGTTTATGCCCTTTGGTCATGTGTTTAAAGGTAATTGCTTTAACATTTTTACTTCATTTGCTATAGAGCTACATTATTTGATGGAGCAAACATATATAGAAAGATATAGCCATGCCTTTGTATCCATATTATTCTGATCAAATGCAGAGCAGGGGTGGGTTCTAACTTACTTTGCCGCTGGTTCGCTGCCTCCCGCACCGCGTGGGCGCATGCATGCGCAGTAGGAAAAAAAGACCGAAAACAAGATGGTGATGCATGCACAGTGCCAGAAACCCAGCTTCTGCGCATGCGCAGAAGGCAAAAAAGGCAAAAAAAGAACAACAATTTTTTTCCAAAAAAAAAAAAAAAAAGATGGCGGTGTCCACAGACCAGAACCAGCTCCGTGATGTCACAAGCGGCCTACTACCTACTTGGTAGATCCGGTCTGAACCGGTAGGAACCCACCTCTGATGCAGAGCTCCCTTTTGTGCACTTAATTTAAAACAATGGCAATAAACAATTCACGTTTCTCCTACTTTTTGCCCACATCAAAAGACTGAATGGGACAAAGTCAAATTTAATCATTCAAGACAGAAATACTCCCAAATAATGGACCATTCATTGTTTAAAGTTGAATAAGCCGAGTATTATGAATAGTTCCATTTATTTACTTTTAAAGCTTGGATCATAGCTTGTGAATCCTTCTTATCCAAAGACTTCTGTGTGCCAGTTAAATCTGCAATGATGGACATATTTAGAAAATTTATTTAGAAAAGTTGAGCCATAATTAGCTATAACTCTTCCTGATTCAGTAAGAATTTAATCTTAATTTGATTTATATTCATGCCTGAACTAGTTTTAGGTTAAAATGTTACAATGTCCAATTGTAGGCTACATTAATTGATGCAGAATAATACATTTGTTTTCTGCAGTTTGTCATGAACTGGAGGTTTCATTCTGTAAGTATAGCTTATTTTTACAATTAAATGTCTATATTGTATTTTCTACTGTTGGAAAATTGTGATATGTTTTAAATCACAAAGAGTTAAAAGCACAATGAGTTATTGCTGTCTGAATTTATTCAGGATCCAGTTAAACATCCTGTACCAAAAACTGATAATTTGAAATAGAATTTGATAATATAATACAAGCTTTCTTGTAATTGTAGAACTGCAGTTCAGCTTAAGTTGTTTTAATAAATCTTGGCTAAGTTCAGGGTGTTTTATAAATTTAGATGTTCTCTAAATTAATTTTGTTTTTTGTTTTAGTCATTATAGTATCCTGGATATCAAAGTCTAAAATACTTTTAATATGGTTGTTATAAAGAATTTATTTGATTGCGAAAATATTTTTTTTAATTCCTACTTTATCCTGAAAATTCAGACAGAAGAACAATCTTGTGTGCCATCGAGTATAAAAAATGGCTCAATGAGAAAAGTAGCATTTTCACACTTTAAGTACATTTTCTGTTAAGGGTGCCCTCAACATTGATGGGGTACTCACTATATCTGACAGTGATGCAGAGCAACACAATATGTTCTGCTGTACAGCAAGATTCCTACTGTGCAAAACAATACAAGATCCAGCATTGAAGTTAACCATTTCTGTTGTGTGGGTCCTTGTGTGATCTTAACCATCTGGGTGAAAGAACTAAATAAATTAGTCCCAAATGGCAAATCGGAGATCTAAAAAGGTCTTGATAGAATATTACAAGAAGGCATTCAGGCAAAGCAAGCTTCCATGTAATTGTAATTGTGATCAGTCTTTTTCATCATATGCTGGTTTTAATGAATGCAAGAAAAGGGGGAGAAAAACCAAACCAGCCCCCACAAAAAACACATTCTCCTAATTTATTAGTTACTTAGATGCCATCATTTGAATTCAAATTAACAAATGCTTGCCAGTTGTTTTTGTGTTGCTTTGTTCAAAATACCATTTCATAAATCTACCTTACAAGAAACCAGAACACATTTCCCTCAGAAATGGGCTGCAGCCAATTAATTTTTTTAAATAAACCCTGAAAAAGAGGGATGCCATCATTTGAGTTCAAATTAACAAATGCTTGCCAGTTGTTTGCGTGTTGCTTTGTTCAAAATACCATTTCATAAATCTACCTTACAAGAAACCAGAAAACATTTCCCTCAGAAATGGGCTGCAGCTAATTAATTTTTTTAAATAAATCCTGAAAAAGCTGTTGTAGTGAGGATTTAAATGAAGTAGAGCAAAAGGAATTGGAAATAGTTATTGAACTTCTCACACAAATGCTAAATCTAAACAATTTCCAACACATGTTAGAGATATTCTGAAAAATCAGAAAGCTTTCATTATAAACTGAACACTGAATAGTCTTAAACAAATAACAATTTTTAACATTTAGTCCTTAATTTAATTGACCGTGATTGTTTTAGGCCTAACAAATGTAAAGAGACAGGAAAGGTTGTAGATGTACACCTACTGAAATATAATATAGATAGGTTTTTAAAAAGTGAGATAGAAGTATCAGAATGTCTTAATCCTGATTGTCAGATTGGAACATTGTCCCAATGGATTGTTGGATGACTAGAGAGTTTCTAGTAGAGATATCTCTCATGTTACGACTGCTAATTCTGTTACTTTCAGTGTCACGATGGTGCTGAACCAAGGAGGTTTTACAACTGGTCCGCAAAGTTGTAGCCATCACAATAATCCTGCGGTTATGTGATCACAATGCAGGCAATTAGTTTGGTGACCACTCCCATTTACAATGGTTGCAGAGTACTGTGGTCACATGATTTTCATTTGCAACTTTCCCTGTTGGTTTCCCACAAGCAAAGTCAATGGGGAAGCTAGCAGGAGGTCACATGTCACTCCAATATGTTGCCCACATGCCTGCACTCACACTGCATAACATCACCTCCCTTGCCCACATTCCATAGCACCCACCTGCTTGCCAGCTTGATTTCAAGTTGCCTAAGTTAAAACTTGCTGTGACCAAGACTTACAAGACCATTGACTTTGCTTGTGGGAAGTTAGCAGGAATTCAATCACGTGAAGTCTTCACTTAATGACCAGCAATCCTCACTTAATAATGGGGGCTGCTGGGATTGCTGTTGCTAAATGATATGGTCACATGACATTGCATTTTACAGGTTGTGAAGGCTACCTATATTTTTATGCTAATAAATACTTAAGACAGCTGGATCTGTTTGCCGGAATCTATCCATTGTTAGAAATACTAAAAGATTATTGAGTTGATTTTTCTTTTTTTTTCTTTTTTTAAATGCATTCAGCAAAAATGTGACTTGAAACACAAAAATGATATTAAAGATTAGGGATGTTTATTCCGTCCAGTTTTTGCCCCACTGCCTGGACACCAATAGAATTGCCTTTATGAAGAATTGCATTTTTGTGCAAGAACATTAGATACATATTGATGCAGTGAAAATTCATAGAACAGTGAGCTGGGATATTTGTATGTATTCTGGTAGGAACACAATGAAGTCATTTGTTGTGACAGGCAAGAAAGAACTTTGCCTAAGGCGCTGGAGTAATTCAGGAGACTAGGGTCCCTGTTCTCAGTCTTTCCTTAGTTTTTTTCTGTGTGACCAAGTCAAATTGTTCAGGGTTGTTCTTTTCCTGAAAGAGTTTTTGTGAGCCATAATCTATCGCTGTTCTTAAGGTCACAAAGATTCCTAGAAAGTAGGCTTTGTAGAAAAGAGTGGAAGCAAAGTTTTTAAAACCAACACTGCCTTTTTTTTTCCTTTTTAAAGGAGCTCAACAGAAAGCATTGGAAATGGTGTGCATCGGGGTTGCACATGTTGAGAAGAGTGCATGGGCATGTGCAAGAAGTGCCACACATAGGGAAGTGTGCAAGAGGTGCTGTGTGGGTTGAAGAAGGCATGTGGCAAGATAGCACAGGTCAGGAAAGATCCAAGGAGGGGGGTTACATAGATGAGGGGATCATACAGTAGTGGTACGGGATGGGAAGATTGTGTGGGAATTCCTCTCTGTTCCACCTTTCCTCCCTTCCCAGAAGGCAGATAAGTAGCTGCTGCTAGATGGGGGCAGGAAGCGAGGGATTGTGAGACTGGCTAAGAAACTGTCATGGAACATTGAAAATGTAGTATGTTCCTACAGTAGCAGGCTGTAGCACTGAAGAGGCCACAGCTTCCACAAATTTCATTCCCTTGGGAGACATAGGTCTCAGATGTCACCTTCATTTGATCACTAGCTGTGGTCAATATAATGAGAACCTGGCTCCTCTCATGGTTATGGGTGATTCTTTAAGGTAATTCTTGTGCTCCTTTGTATATGCTATTAACCATGAAAGTATGGCTGAAAGCTATGGGCAAGAATGCATTCAGCAGTCACAATGTGTGCGGACATATCTTTCCGTAAGAGCTTATTTCTCTTTATCTGCATTCTGCCAATAGTTGAGGAACATTCTTTGTAAAAAAGCATTCAATAGATGAATTTGATTTGCTGATTGCTAGCTTTTTAAAACAGAAATTACCATAGTAAAGCTTTAATAAATGCTTTTATTCCAAATATTTTGTAAGCTGATTTGAACAACGTCTTGGAAAATAGATTTCGTTTCATTTAAAAATGACTAATTCTTATGTCTGTCATAAATTTGATTATTCCTGTAGTATATATTTATACTGTTTTCAACAAAATAGTTTAAAAATCCTATATTACATATATAGAATTTTTAAATTATTGTTTTTCAGAAAACATAATTTAAATTTATAACTTACATAAAGGCATACTTTATATTACAAATTATAAAAATATAATTGAATTAGAGAGCCAGTTTGGCATAATACTTACAGCATTAAGCTAGAAACCAGAAAACTGAGTTCTGGTCCTGCCTTAGGCACAAAGCCAGCTGGGTTCCTTAGGCCAGTCACTTTCTCAGCCCTATAAGAAGGCAACGGTAAACCATTTTTAATAATAATTTACTGTCATAATTTTCCACTGTTCAATAGGCTGAATAAACACACCCAAATCTAGTAGTTTAATGAGCAACATACAGTCTAGGCCAGGGGTCAGCAACCTTAAACACTCAAAGAGCCACAAAGGTTCTAACTGGAAGCCCCCCGTTCAATTCTGGAGCCAACCAGTAGTCCGGTTCTCCCAACCATAGTGTTTCCTCCTAGCACTGTGTCCTTTTTCCTTACCTGTCCTAACCAAAAGCTCTATCAATTGTGAAGACGACCGGCGACAGAGAGCCGCAGCAGAGAGATGAAAGAGACACATGCGGCTCCAGAGCCACAGGTTGCTGACCCCTGGTCTAGGCTGAAATGGACCTGCCATGTTACCTATTATACTTCCCTTCACAGAGGATTGTGAAAGAAAGCTAAGTATTATTGTTTGTAACCACTTAGTGATAACAAATCCGCCTAGTCCTGGATTTACATTCACTCTTCATAATTACCTATATTGATCCTGCATGTGCACAGCTGAGAGCCAACTTGGAAACTGGTTTGTGAAAGAAAAATCTGCTTGGATGCCACAGCAAAGATCTCGTGTTTCCATTTGCAGGCTGGCTAGTTGCAATTCTGCCAAGTCCCTTGTGATTGTGGTAAGGGGTGTGTGTGAATGGGGTGGGGGTGGGGGGGTAGGTGCTCGGTTTAAAATTTCACTAGGATTTTGGTTCCTGTGGGAATTTGAATAGGCAGTTAGGCATGGATACACACACATACACACACATATATATGATCTCTTTAAAGAGAGAAAGAGAAAGAAAAAAAACATTATACAAGTGGCCCTTAATGCTGTCACTTCTTTGAAAGGAATTTTGTTACTGACTTTGGAGTGATTTGTGCAAATATCTACAGCTTCTGGAGGGACTGCCTCTCCTGCTGCCCCCTACAGAGCAATTGAAAAGAAGGCTGCTCCATCCTTTGAAGACTGAAAACCTTTCAGTTTAAAAATATATGTGTGAGAAACATTGTACTCAGTCAAGTTTAGATATTCAAAACCTCCAGCGCATATAACACTTTAGCATTTGAGGAACAGTAAGTGGTTTTTTTTGTTTGTTTCTTTTTGTTCGTGCAGCAGCACAACAGCTGCTCATAGAGCTTCCTTTCCCTCGTTTTCGTTTTTTTTTTTTAGTGTTGTTTTAATCCCAGACATCAATCAAACCACAACACTCAAAAGGGTCACAGAAGCACAATTTGTTCTAGTATTACCCTTGACATGATTCTCTCTGATTGGGGAAGGCGGGAGATAGATTTGTATAATAGAATCACATTAATTTCTCTCCTTAGTAGGATGAATGAGGGTGGTGAATGGTACTGCTGAGGCTTTGAAGGGAACTGTTAAATATCTATAGTAAATGACTTAATTTAACTATCTGCACAATTTTAATTGCCTGTGCAAGAAAGCATCAAACCACTCAAGTTCATTGTATGGATGCCATAATCCATGGCCCTTGTTGGTCCAGTAGGATGGGAGCAATGTAGTATCAAATACCAGCCAGGTAAGTCATGTCAGAGTTGTGAGCTGTCTGAGAAAGGTTCAGAGCTGCAGTGAGCAAAGATATGGCCCAAGTGTTACACTATTATGGTAAGTATAAAGAAAGGATGTGCAGATGTGCAAAGGATGTTCATTTATCATACTAAGGCTTGGCTTATTGGACCGCAGGTTATAGATACGTCAGAAAGAAACCACATTCAGACTTTGCCTCTGTGGTTACTTCCACAAGTAAGGCAATAACTTTCAAACCAAGTATTATCAACTGCTATGACCTGAGAAGTAGAGGGTTTTCTTCACTGCTCTATTGTATGGAAGTTCATTGCTATGATATTCTGTTACAGTATGAACTTTCTGCACCCAAAACAAAACATATATTTACTTTGTTACAGTTTAGGCGCATGTTTAATTTTTTATAATTTGCATTGCATCCAAGATTGGTGATGGAGCCATTAAGAGTTTTTGATAGAGTTTTATAACTGATTTAGTTTGATGTATTGTACATCTATGTTTATATGAATATAATATTTCATGATACACCCTAAATAGACAATAGATATGCATTTAAAATAAATAGCAATAAGCAATAAGTATGCATTTAAAATAAATAATTGCATGGAATATCCATATGTAATCCATATTATTTATTAATGGCTTCACTGATGTTGACATAATTAAGGAGAGGACCACAGATTTGTGGCCAGTTCTCTTAACACCTACTATCTAAAATGCATGACAGTTACTGTCAACATGAAAAGTGAATCCTGAGCCAAGAGGGTTTTTTGAAGCTTTAATGAAGGATAGTAGATAGAGGTTGAATACTTTAAAACAGGGATTTCCCAGCCCCCAGATTTACAACCTGGTACCGGCCATGCCCATTGGGAACTAGGCCACACAAGTAGTGAGCAAGTGCATGAAGTTCCATTTATACAAGCAGTGGACATGCACACACAATCATTTCTCTGCTTTCCACCACTGCCAACAGCGGGCTGTGGAGCCAGAAGACTTGGGGACTGCTGCTTTAAAACATCCCAAAAGTTCAGCTACACCTGAATCTGTTCTTATCCTGCTCTTATGAGGAAAAAGTGGAAGAATGGAAAAAAGTAAGATTAAAGCTTCAGAGAAGCATTTTTAATTTAAAAAATGGATTCATAATAGATGTAAATTACTGCACTTCAACCAAACATGAGATAGCACTACTTTTGAAGGGCAGCAGCCTTAAGCAAAGTGATTTTCAAGATAAGCAAAGTCAGTCACAGGAAAATGTCCTACTAGAATGCAGCTATATAAATCTTATTGCCTGAAAAGTAATAACCAATATAAATTATTTGGAGCATAATGGCAATAAAATATCTAATGTCAACTTCGTGAATTACAGTCAAGGCATGAACTTTCACAGGATTGTGCTATAAATATTTTTTAGATGTACTGGCCCGCGTTAGTCTAAATTTTATTCAGAGTAAGGAAAGATCTGGATTTTGAAAACCAGGTAGCTCAATATGCAAATCTCTACAGAAGAACCTCACTATTTATCACCACAATACCCATACATAAAATACATAGGTCTTATCTATTTAGAATTATTTCTTCACTTGGAATCAGCTCTCTACATATGTTTTGTTCATATAAAATCATCCACATTATTCAAGCAAGTGGGAGGTCATTATGGAGGAACTTTGTATAAGTGCAGTAAGCTTATGATCCCACCTCCATAAGGGTAATGTAACTTTTTGATAAATATGTTGCAGTGTAATTTCTTATTACATTTTCTAAGCTAACATTCATTAAATATAAGGTTTTATGGACTTCTGTAGATGCATTCAATGTTTTCTTTAACAAGGATTTTATATACATAGATAAAGGTACTGTGAAAAGAAACAGAGGAGAAACAGCCAGAGAATAAAGTGCTATTTTAGCAATATTGTCCCCTTACAAACTGAAGTCTACATGAGCCATCAAATATTTATTTGAAAAATATATGTATTGTCTTTTCCAGTAAGATGTGAGTCTTTTCCCAGGACTCAGTTCAAATCCAACTATGTATAATCAATGTCTGTCATTTTAAGAGTATGGAAAATTGCTGCCCGAATTTACTCTCCTTACAAATAGTATTCTATATTAAGAACACTTAAAACAAGAAATCAAATATGGGAAGCCTAGTAAGGGGTTAAACCTGTTTTTCTTGTTGGTTTCTTGCCATAGGTACTACCTGCCCTCACTTCACTTTCTTTGCAATTGATAGCTTTGTCCAGTATGTCATGACATATTGCTGCTTGATAAATGGAGAAAAACCATCACATACAGAGCCACAGTGCTTATTGCATTATATGCAAAGTCAAGAGTGCCCTGTAGAATTGCCTTGAATATCCATAAGGATTGGACTAAAGTTTGAGGAAGAGATGCAAAAGATTCTGGAAGAAATAAGCTTTATCTTAATGATGCTTGTCTTGTTTTGTCTGCACGTCTTAAATAGATTAACACATACACGATGGTTTATATATCTGAAAAAACAAACATGAACGAATGTATGGATTTTTAATGTAGAGAGGTTCCATGTCCCAAAGCAGAACTTTAGCTACTGGTCAATGTGTAAGGGAGTAAGGAGTATTGAATATTTATAGATATGTGAATATACGCTACTAGCAAGTGATTACAGGACAAACAAGATGTATACAAATCCTATCGAATATTGCATCTTTCTTCAAGCTTGTTCCCATATGGATTGAAACTACGTATCTGGTATTAACACAATATGGTTAAGGAGATTTGTTTTGAATATTTTTTCTGTATAATACTGATAACTAACATCTTTGTATAATTAAAAGCAAGCAAATTACATATTTGCAAAGTTGCTGTTGTTTTAGGCTACGGAATGACTAGTATGTTGGGGGGAATTTTTTTCAGTATAGATCTTCTATACGCTTTAAATACCTCTAGAGATTCCTGGGAGATATGAAATAATCCTTCCTAAATCATCTTAAATCTGTAGTTAGATTTGCCCTTAAATTATCAAGATTTAGGGCTTGAAAACCTGAACATTCACAGGATTTGTGCAAGGAAGCAAAGCTATGAAGTAATTTAATATGTTTGGGGCCTAAGAAGACTAGATTTCGGGGGGGGGGGTGTTATATAGTGAATTGTATAGTCATGGCATCAGACCCGCAAGACCTTTTCTAACTCTAGGCTTGAGTCTAGTAGTAAGCAAGATATCCAGACTCCTTTGGATTATTAGCAGTGCTTGTAAAGAATGGGCAGGTGTAGTTCTTTAGCGGACAGCTGCACTGCAGACTCATAAATGTTCATTCTTTATTTCTCAGGCAGTCTTGACAGACAAATGCATTGAGACAGCAATTTGTCAGTTGAATATACGGCTGCCTTTGTTTTCCTGCTAACGTAGGAGCATATGGAAAGAGGAAATAAAAAGATTCTGTTCTTTGTGCTAAATATACTATGGCTTAATCATTAATAAGAAACAGGCCTGGCATGGTATGGGTCAAATGTTCATAAATGGACAGATTCCCCCAAAGAAATGGGGCAGAAGAGGTAGGAAGGGAGCTGCTTATAAAAGATTAATTTAAGGTCAAGATTAGGGTTGTACATATTTGCATTTTTCATTTACAGGAGGGAAAATCTTGTATCTGCAGCTGTATGGTAAGCGCCCCAAACACAGCACCAGGTTCCTAAATAGTTATATTAATCCAGCAAAGGGAAAAAAGAAAAGCTCAAGTAATGCCTCTTTGTGTAACTTTTGGAACAGTAAACCCAGATCTCAATAGCATGTTAGCCATGGCTTTGCGTGAGGAATGAAATGAGCAGCACTGAAAATGGTGTACTGTGTATAATTCTTGCATTATCAAAAGTAGTCTTTGAAATGCTAAGCGGAATATGTGAATATATGCACTTTTTTAAAAAGAGGAAAAGACAGAACACTTTTAAGTGAATAAAAACAAATGTTCTATAATTTTGGGAACTTGCAAAGCTATATCTGAAGGGAATTTCTTAAACTGTAGAGTAGATTTTTCAGACAATATATACTGAAACATATTTTTGTAACATAAAAGCACGGAAAAACATGAAAAAGGAATAGAAAAGAAATCTGTTGTATTGAATGGAAAGCATTACTATTATAATTTAGGTTTCAGGCTAGGATCTTGATTTTTGTAAATCAAGATAACAAAGAAGTTTTTCTAAATTGCTGGATTCTCAAATCATAATTCATAATGTGAATTCACTTTAAAACTCAGTTTGTTCAGTAATCTAGATAACAAACATGCTTTAAGCAAATTATGACAGCATGATGAATGACCCTGGATAAAATATATCATTAGCAGGTATATTGCTGTTTCCATAATATGGAATATTTGTGCTTGGACATGCATGTAATAGTTTTATTCAATCTGCCACCATATATTTCCCCAGATTGATAATATCTGTCCTGAATAAATTAATTGTATTTATCTGAAAGGACTTTGTGCCATGCAAAATCGAGTTTCATAATTCAAAATCAAGCTTCATAAGAGAAGAATGAAAAGCCACCACATGGCAAGCTAGGTGGCAAATAAATTTAACAAATAAATAATAAAAAAGCAACTTTCAGGAAGGAAACCGACATTAGAAGATTAAAATGAAAAGGAAATTGGAGCAAAGCAACAAAAGGAACACCAACAGCAAAACTAATCCCAAAACAATGTTCTGAGCAAAGAGAGTTAAACAGCCATGTGTCAATGTGGAAAATGTATTTAGTAATAAAATTTCAACAGCTGCAATGTGGATTATGTGGCATTAAATGTTTGGCAGAAAAGCTAGCTGCAGTCAGTAATGGTATGAAGTTAATTTTTGTCAGCAAAGATACATCTGTAGTAGTACAATAAGATGATATTATTAACGTGCCAAGTGAGGAGGCATTTGCTTGGCTTCTCCAACATCCGAGTATTTCTCTTGCTGATTTCACATTCTACATAAGTTCCTGCAAACCAGTCAAATATGAATGAGGCCATTGGAAGTTGGCAGGGCAACAGGTGGTTGGTGATCCCACTTTTTGAATGCAGTTGACCATTAAAAAAAGGGGTACATCCTAAAAGTTACAAATAGGTTTAGAAAGATCCTGAATGGCAATAGAGAAAGTAGGGAAGTCATAGCCTTTAAAGTTGTGTAGTATTCCTATTTGATTTTTTAAAAAAGTGCTAATGCAGCACCAGGGACACCTTGGCTGCATCTTTTCTTGGGATCATATGGCAGCTTAAGAAGGCAGGTGATTGATCCTACAAAAAAAACAAAGGGTTGTTTGAATTGTGGACAGATCCGGAAACACCCTTTTGGAATAAAAAACAATCCTGATAACTACGTGTTTTAACTACAGAACCAATAGGTTAGCTAGATTACAAACGGCTGATGGTTACTCCCAACAATGTATATTTAGTTACGTTGAAAACCAGTCTTATTGTATCTGACAAGAAATCGAAAGTATTTATTTCATTATCTCTTTATTATTTCATTTATCTAATGTAATAATTAGACATGATTTATCCATCACATCTACACGATTTCCAGATGATAAATTATTAGGATCTCTTTAACAAACTGATATATAAATTCCCCATAATTCATCTCAAAATCCAATTCTAAAATATCTTGTCTTGAAAAAATCTTATTTTTTTTAAATAAAGCTTGGTAATTGTAGAAAATTATTACATGGGCATGCTCAAGAAATGCACAAGTCAGACAAGATTTCATTTTCCTCAATGAGGCTCACTAAATGCCCAAAATTGTTTTGAGGCCAATCCCCATTTCATGACAGATCTACATTCAGAAGAATCCAGTGCAATTCATAATCAGGTTAGGTTTTTCTCAAACTAGTAAGACTTTTTATTTCAAAGTATCTCTATTCTTAGCATTATTGTATTGCTATTACATGTCCATTGACCTTTGATTGCAATTAAGACTTGTTTTATATTTGCATAGCGTGGCAGCCAAGTGACTTAACATTTACTGTGTTAAGCAAAGTTTAAACAATAGTCTCATCGTCACCAGCCATCCAGTCTTGGTTAACTTAATTCCCTTTCCAATCTTAGACTTAACCATTTTTCCAAGTTTTATCAACCCCTCTAAGAAAAGGGATAAATTTGCCCTTTTCTTGCTCTATGCCTTCAGTGATTTAGTCCCCAGTTGACTGTTGCTGAACTCACATACTATAACTACAAAACTACAATACAGTATATGCCCATGAGCCAACAGACTTAGATAGTAGCTTCTTTCTCTTTTGCTTACTCCCTTCTTGGTTCCTGACCTCTGGGGAGTAGATAACTGCAACTGTTTCCTTTGAATATTTTTCTCTGTCAGCCACATTTGCCCTGTGACTTTCTAAGACTTTATATATACACTGTGCAGTGTATATAAAGAATGGTTACTTGGATACTGTAGTTCTTCAAACTTCTGTTGACATGTGGGTTGAGTGGGTTGAGAACTAAATCATTACAGAAAGGTAAATGTGTTGTTTGCTAGAGAAAACAAGTGTTTGTGTCATAAGCAAAAAGGTTGTATTCTTTAAAAGAGGCCAGGGATGCTGTGGAGAATGAGACACACAACTTAAATGCTTGTGAAAGTGCTGACAGTTTCTCTCCGAACATTGCTAGTCTGAATCGTCCTCTGTAACTCTATATTCTCTAGATGTCGTTCTATTACTTGCGTTTTGCCCTAGATTGTCCTGATACTGTATTTCATTTGAGTCAGCGGTCTTTTTTTTTTAAGTGCTATTGAAAAGCTTATACTCATGTATATTCTTATTGACTTAATTTTATGCATTTTCCAAGAGATAAATAGAGGGTCCTTGTGAAAGGCATTGCTGTAGAAGGATCTTTTTGTGCTCTCAGAATTTAGAACCCCTTTTAGTCCCACTGAATGAGAAACGTGGAAATGAAGCAATCCTTTCCCTCACCCCCACCCCCACCAATGATTTACAGTTCTTGCAGGCTTCTATCTTTATCACCAGACACAATTATAGCAAACAAGTTTAACATGTAACCTATGTTCATTGGCTAGGGACATTAGTCAATTCAGTATAATTAAGTGTGAATCACTTAACAACATTGCACAGAGATAGAACCTTTGGCTGTGCTGAAGCCTTACATTCTGTAGTAGATGCAGAGGATACAACAAAAGAGAGATTTACAAAATGAACCTGAACTTTTATTTAATAGAGTCCTATTAAGTTGCTTCTGCTTTTGTTGCAGAACTCTTTAAGAGTGATATGGCAGCAGAACCAAAATATGGAAGGGAGCCAATTTCAAATCAGTTTGGGTCCTGGAAGGGAATTTTTATATCAAGTAACAGAACATAATTCTGGTCAGCAACTGAATTTGGTAATTACTGAATACAGTAGCAGCACTTTCATTTGCAGAAAACAACTGCTTTTCTTCTTTGCTTTAGAATCCAGCTAATGGGTTATAGAGTTGAGTTCTCCTATTATTACAATTTTAAATCCTTTTAGAAGATGTTGCATGGCTACTTAGATGATATCCTGTTCTAAATAGGCAGCACACCTTCATGTTTATTATGGGTGTAACTCAACTTCTGGCTTCAGGTGTAGGGAGTGACATATCTGTATAGAATTCTCTTTTTCACATGGGAATAATCCACTACCTCTTCCTGGAAGACTACTATAAGATCTCAAAGCCCTTCCCGTTAAACATGGGGCTAATCTGGGCCACTCATTCATGTCACAGATCACTCAAAAGAAGTAGCCACTCTTGAAAATGGCAAGATGGGTTTCTATGTCTTCTTCCTCTGACAAAGTGGGAATATTTGTGCCTTTGAGACCACCTCCACTCTTCATTCTGAAAACCTTAAAGCTGAATGTGCCCCTTCTGGTGACTTTTAAGTAGATTTACCAACTCCCTACACTCTTGCCTTACATTGTAGCCTTTCTCCCTCAAAAATCACTCTTCTTCCCCTTTTTAAATTAATTACAGCCTTTCTTCATGCTGCTTTTGGCTTTATCAATTCTATGATGTTGGGCCAGATATCTGGGCCTTTGGTCTAGAAAAACTCACACTCTCTCCCCCTCCCTCCCCCCATGTATAATCAGATGGTAGTGGTATCACAAACATTTATTTGGAGTGCATAAATTTGCTCCAGCTAGGCTCCCTTTAATGTATTGGACCCCAATTCTTATACATAACCACAAGTGGGGACATGGGGAGGCAAGTGACAAAATTTATATCATTATGCAAAATCTTGTGTTAGATATAAGGATACAAATATCTTAAGAAAAGGATTTGAGTTATGATGTCACTGCATGCGTCATTTCAATGACCACAATGCCCAGAATCCCATCTGGCATAACAGTAGTATACTTGGAAGTTGTAGAAGTTCAACAAATTGGTGGGAAAAAACTGGTATAAATCCAAGTTGGTTTTTCCTAACTTTCAAAGCAACATTAATGGACATTGGACAGAAAAATAAGGCATACCATGAAGTATTTTGTGCTATATGATATAAAAATAGTTGTAGTACACAATCTGAGCTGAAACATAACTCTGCTGTTGTAGTTGTCATGCCATTTAGTGGTTTTTCCCCTGGATCCATTCCATAGAAACGAACATTGTTCTTATGATAAATGTTGCTAAACTGATCCAATTGAATAGCAATTTTTCCTAATATTTTGACAGTAGCTTTTTTATTTCTTTTTGTGAGCTTTTAAAAAAAGCAAAACCCATACCATATGGACAGCCTTTTCTCCCTACCATCTGTTATCTGAACTAATATGAAATAGCAGCAGTCTTTTTCTCTGCTCTTTCAAGAAATAATTGGACAATCTTTCCACCCCCACTCACTTTTGGTCTAACTTGACTATATTTCAGTTTAAAAATTAGAGAAGCAAGCACTGCACACCCTTATTCTCCCCTTTCTATTATTTTGTCTAATCTCCATCTCCTAATTGCAGCTAAAATTTATTAAGACCCGATAACTGGATTTTAAAAGTACATCTTCAGTCATTTTAAACCCTGAGATCCTGTTTTTTGCAAAGGTTGTTTAGAAATACTTTTTGGTAAGTACATAGACTTCAGCAAGCTGCCTGTGGAATCTAGTTTGCTATACATTTGCATTTTCCTCACTTCTCAAAATAGAAAGGCAAAAGTACTGGAGGAAAAAAATAATTCATGAGTATAACACAAGGACATTTTTATATGAATGCAAATACAATTTCTTTGGTGCAATGATAACAAAGCCTGGAAAAGCTGGTCTGAAGCACCATCCTCGTTTTCTGTTTTAAAAGGAAATAACCTTTCATGAAACCCAGCTATTTCTGGGACAGGATGCAAAAGCAAACATTAATTGTGCTTTATTTTCATTTTTGACAATTATTCTCCAAGGATTCTCTTGGACATTTTAGCTAAAAATGGTTCTCATTGTATGTAATGATGGAAATGTGTTGCTGGAAAAAAAATGCAGGAAGATTTGGCTCTCTTGGCTTTCTTAATAACTCATTTGTTTCAGGAACATCTCTTCCTTTAGTCTATGGAAATAGTGTGTTTCTGTATGCCTTTCTCAACAAATTTTATCTCTTCCTTCCAACTTTAATATCACTACTTCTGGGACTTTCCTAATGTGTTTTATAAAATCTTCCTCTTGCAAACTCTTTCTACTTAAGGGCTTGTCCACACCATGATGCAACAAATTTGCAATATCCAAATTGCATTTCTAACCTCATATACAAGGCTCAGGAGGTCAAAATCAGCATGCTCAGTTGTGCTTGCAAAGAGACTTGAGAGCACTACAGCTGGCAGAGATCAGCATAATACCATCCTAACACCTGGTTTCCATTAGTAATGTAGCTGTTGACTTCTGAACTGGTGCCATTCCTAACTTTCTTCAAAGCCCGTCCCATGCAAAGCTAACCCAGAGGTTACCAAAACATGGGACTGCTAAGGCTAGGCCATGGATATGCAATTTCTTTGGACAAGTAGGTTCATTTGGAATTTTGAAAATATGTTGACTGCTGTTACAAAAAAAAAAAGCTGCTTTGGAGTTAGGGCTACTCAGAAAACACCATCAACCATAGTTACGGTACTTTAATATTCTTAAAAATTACTTTTGAATAGAAAGGACAGTTTGTTGGATGCCAAGGGAGCTACCATCTAATACTTTAATGTCCCTGTCCCCACACTTTCTATCCATAGTAATCTGGTACAAGTTAACCTGTGGTTCACTTCTGGCCATATTACCTGAACAACATATGCATCTAGTTTCCACAAACTGTAAATAGAACAGTAGGTTTCACATCCATCATGATGGCAGTCACCATAAATCCAGATTTTTCAATTATCACAGTGGAAGATTGCATTTAAAAGCAAATAGAACATAATTCATTCCTCATGGACATTAGAAGGATTGTCATTGATAAGATTGAGATGACGACTAAATTTATAAATATTTTCTTTGAAGTTTTTAAAATTATTATTTGTTATTCCAAAGAAAACAGTTTTGCCAAAGCAGATGCGGAAGACAAATTACATCTATGTGGGAGTAATATGCTAGCTTGCAGAGAAGAACACAGCAGGATTTGACAAGTTAGAGTCAACATTCTTGACTTAGGTGGAGCTAATTTTCATAGCAGAGGGAAATTTTTGATATTACAAAGAAGCTGGACCAAATTTTTCAGGCAAAAAGGATGTTGGAAGAGTCCTGCCCTTGTTCTGCTTGAGTTATGATGCTAAAAACAAGAATTGCGAGAAGAGTGGTTGTCACTGTGTATAATTGCAGTAAACATAAGTAAAAATTATCCATTATCATTCATGTGTCGTTCTTGTTTCTCTTCCCCTTTTCCAGTTGGGGTGCATTGATGACTTATTTATAAGCTAGTCACATTTATTTCATG
Source organism: Pseudoxenodon macrops (assembly GCA_032467955.1). Lineage (NCBI taxonomy): Eukaryota > Metazoa > Chordata > Lepidosauria > Squamata > Pseudoxenodontidae > Pseudoxenodon > Pseudoxenodon macrops. Next base: position 109,842 of record JANHFT010002881.1, on the reverse strand, counting down.
CAGGAGTTTTGATTGTTTGGCATGTAGGCTAATATGGCAATAAATATATGCAGTCTCATATCACTAGTATACTGGGCTTTGATTATTGTACTGTGCAATTTGATCTGTGAATAAAAGTACAGTTTGTACTTTGTTACTCATGTCATTCCATAATAGTACACAAGAAGGAACAATGGCAAGACCTTTTGCTTTCTTATCTTCCAGTTCATTAATAGATGAGTTCTATCACATATCTTTAGTTGGAAAAATGAATTTAAATAACTATGACTGGATTCAATATTTGCTATGCATATACCAAAATTACTTAAAGGCTAATTTTGCTTATATGTGAAAGTGATTCATATTTTTTCATCAGGCTTATACTATTGGAAAAAAAAACTGTATGACGTTTTACCATTATTTAACTTTATTTACAACAGTTGTTTGAGCAGTAATGCTTGGACTTTGAAAAATAACAATTGAAGACAGTATCTTATCCATTCAATTTGTAATAGAATATGAGTAGAAAGGCTCCAAGGTAGTTTCTATATAAAATTACTCCTAGATAACTTTCGGAGTTTTAAAAATTCCAGTTTTATTTTATAAAATAAATTTGCTAAACCATTTGCTTATCATTGTTAATTCTCAACAATATTATATAATATGAAATTATAAAAAGATATATAGCATCAATTTTTTAATTTTTTTTTTTCAAAAATACTTTTGTGTCCTTTAAAATTAGAATCTTTAAAAAATGTGAGTAAAAATGTATCACTTCTACAATGGGATAATGAAAGTTAAACTAAGATAAATGCATAAATAGTATTAATAATTTAGGGAAAGGGATTGCTGGAATAGCTGATTCTGTTCTCCCCAATGTATCGTCCATGTAATCCTAAGAAATTACATTGCTAAATATTGTGCAGTGTCTCTGGACATGCCCTTAATTCAAAAGGAAGTGCACCATAGTTCTTGCTTTAGAAGTGTTGCTCTTAATGAATGGCAGACCTGTCAGTCTGGTTGATTTATTCCTGAACCTGAGACACCTATTTCAATCCCATATACCAACAATCCAGTGCACATGTCAATGTAGTTCAGAGCTAGTCTTGGACTCTTGAGTTGTCTAGACAGTTTGGGGTGATAGGTCATTTAGAAAATGTTAGAGAACTGCCTGTGCCATAATTGGATTATCGTGGAAATATGAAACCAGTTCCCTGAAGTAGTGGTCCATTTAATATCTGCTTTTTATTCCCGTTGCAATTTGAAAAGGTGGAATAATTGTCCTTTCTTAGTGCTAGCTTTTTAATCTCTTAGTTTGCAATCCTACTTTTCCTTACTTGGCATTAAACTCCCATTAAACCTGATGGGGAGTTATTTTTGAAGAGTGGAATTTACATTGCATAATTTTTCTAGGAATATTCTCGCCTTCATAGAATTGCTTTGCCGTGTTGTGTGACTAAAAATTGGAATGAAAGTCAACAAGGCCGACCTTTGTATAGAAATAAGAGCTGCCTGATATACAAAACAGATTATGGAGAAGTTTATTTGAGATGTTGCCCACTAACTAGTAACTGCAAAGTACAGGATGAGAGATCAGTAGAAACAAAGCTAAACAATAATAAATCAAATCTTAGTTGTTCAGGTCCTCTAGTAAGTCATACCACACAGTACTAGAAAAACGTAAAACAAGATCTACTGCAGGAGTAATTTGAAGAAAAATGCTGGGATTTATATCATATCCTATCTACTAAACCTATGATGAAATGCTTTTTTTAGCTTCTTACTACATTTGCAACATTTAGCTATCCCAATATTCATAGCATTGGTAATATTGTTTTATTTCTAAGACTAGAAACTACAAAGATAAAACTTCACACTACATACATACATCACGTTTCATTAAGAAACTCAAGGTAGAGTACACTATATCGTTTCCCCTAAGTTTCCCCCAGAAAAGTTAGGAAAAATCAGACCTGATTTGAACATAGAAAGCCATAAGAATATAGGCTAGACTGACAGATTAAAAAAAACAACAACATATCCTTGAAGAAGATAGTGGCAAACCATTTCAAATGATTGCCAAGAAAACAACTCAAAATATGTTTATGAGATCATCTGGAACCATGTTCAACTCGTAAGGGATTTTATATTGATTCATTGGAGTCCTTTGCTGACCTGGTATTTTTATAGGAAAAATCTAGTGTATAAATGGAACAGCTAGCAATCTAGTTAACAGCAGTTCCTGTGACTGTAGTGTTTTGTTAGCTAAAAGATATAGTTATCAACTTATCTTAAATGATGTTTTTCTTTCATCTTTATTAAAACATTTTATATTTATTAAAACATTTATGTCCTAAATTTTATATTCTTCACGTATTTACTGTGTCCATTGCAGCAACCTACAGTTAAGATCTGTAGTGACTTCAGCATGGAGAACATTGAAGGAAAGGAGTTGATTTTGTTGACAAGGCTGTTGCCAGTGAGTGAACTCCATGAACTGGAATGTACATATATAATAAGCACCTAATTAAATCTAATGAGAGTTTTCGTTGTAGCTCATTAAATTTAGAAGTAGACAATGTTAAATATTGGGTGGGTTTTGATATTTTTATTATTTTGTTATTGTATTGTTTTTGGCAAGCTGCTGCTTTCAATGCAGTTCAAACAATGACACTGTGAAATTCTGTAATAAATATTTAAAGCTTTTCATATCCATGAATTTGTCATGATCCTTATATACCTCGTATGATTGGCCGCTATAATTACAACCATATTTCAAATGGGAGTCCACCCTAACAGAAAATAGCTTCTTATAGTACCTAACCAGATTATGTCCTACCAGTCATTGCTATTAATCAACTAAATAACTTAATCAGTTATTAATTATCAGGAGAATATCAGAATCTATGACAAGGTAGTGGTAAAGAATGTAATCTGTCACTCACAAGGAAAGCTTAATTGTTAAGAGAATATTAAAATCCATAACTAGGTTTTTCAAAAAGTATATTTCAAAATTATGGTGACAGTAATTATGCCATTTCTAAAATATTGCAGATTTTGTAATATTTAGTTCCATTCATAGAATCGCAAAAATTATTAGACTGTTATGGAAATCAATCTTTATAGAATGAACATATGTAAACTTTTTTTACGACATTTTTAAGAAATGGATTTATAATTCTATATCCATGTTTAGTTCATAATGATAATCTAATATGTACTCCCTTAATCTTGTTTTGTTTAGAATGTCATGATTCTTGGCAATTCTTTCTTCACCAGAGATGGAGTAAAACATAAATAAAATCCTATTCTTCTATTCCTATCTACCGGTAGTTGTTTACATCATGCAGAATCATTCCTGCAATAATTTAATCTACTTTTAAATTTAGCCAAATTTGCAATTCTTTGAAACATATTGCTATCAACAATTTCTAAACTATGATACTTTTATGCTGATATATGTATAATGTGAAAGTTTTACCTGTCATGTTTCTATTTATCATTTTTGCTTGTTTTCTAATGCACCAGCATTATCGTACAGAACATGGTCTTCCCAAAATTATATTAGCACTCAGATTAGGAAGAAGATTCTTCCATTCTTAGTGTGGGTATCAACAGCAGTTTTTTTTAGAATTGTTGAAGTAATATTGTAGAGCGATATTCATACACATAGTCTTTTTTGTGTCTGCCTTCTGGGCAAAATTTTACAATTCATATAATTTTCAATTATAGTTTTTGAAAACCAGCAAATTAAGACCCACTTCTACTTTAGGTATTTATGCCATGTATATTCAGCAAATGTATCTGAATATCTGAGCAGTTCTAAAACAGAATCAAAAGTGTATTATGTAAGCTACTTAAATATATATATTTTTATGTGCAAGTAATTCTTTATAAAAAATATTTTCTTTAAGAGTGAAATGACCAGACTGATAACTGCTTAAATTATATTGAAGACATTTAAATACTCAATTGACTTAATCTGTAGTTGTAACTACTTATTAATAAATTCTGAAAATGTTTTTCCTATGTAGTATATCACACTTCCTCACAATATTGTTCATATAGTTATAATGGAAGCTTAGTGTCATGGTAGAAGTAAGAAAGAAATTTAGGTTATTACTACTCAAAAGTAATAATCTTCATTCATTAATATTCAGGGCATGTTATCAGTAAATGTTAAAAAGAGTGCTTGTGAAATTTTTATGGTGTAGAGGATATCAGTGTGCCTTTGCTATTAAGATTGGACTGAGGTGAAATAATCTATTGAAAAACTCAAAAATTCTTCCTGGTTGAGAATTATATTCTCGCCCTTGAAAAGATAATGATGCCTTTGAATCTTTACTTAATGTATTCATGATGTCAACTTATAATGACATAAATACATTCATCCATTCTTGGCAACAGTAAAGAAGTTGTTTTTCATTTCCATTTTCTATGACATGTTTTATAATTATGCAATCTAGCCTCCCATTCAAGTATTAAGTAGGTCCAACATGGCTTAGATTTTGAGACCAGTTAGGTAACACCCACCTACTAAGACCTATCTATCTTTTTTGCTTTCTTAATATTTCTTTAACTGCCTGTTTGTCAGAAGGTCTCAGGGTGACAAACAGAAAAAAAAACCTCTTAGTAAGTTGTGTAACTAATTTTTATACCATTCAGCCAACACAAGATATTCTAGATCCCTTTTCTTTAAAGTTAATTTCAGGCAAGAAGGAAAGCTGAATTATTTCTTTTCTTCTCCACATCGGTGGATATAGCCTCCAGGAATGGGTTACTCTGTCTGCCAGCTGATTGGACTGAGTCTGTGACGTCATTAAAAACTTTCTCTGCTGCCCTCTTCTGGCAACGTTTTGACTCAGTCACTCAGCGTGGACAGACGTGCCTTCCGTTCCTCCTTAGTGTCGAAGTGGTCAAAAGTGTATTTCTTGTGCTAGTGTGGTTGTGAGTTTGATTTAGCTTTGGTTTTGTGTCACTCCTCTTAGTCCCTTGTGTATTAGATCCTCCGTTGGTGTTTTTTTGTCTGGGTGTGTGGCGTGGTTATTCTGTTTGAACAGTGGGACTTATGCCCTCGCTGCTGTTAGGCATTTCAGCCTTGTAGCTCCTTTTAAAGGACTAATCCCCTCCAGAATAGGCAAGAAAAATTGTTTATTATCCTGTCTTTGTCATTCTCGGGTTGCTTGTTTGCTTCAGACTGCTCTGTTCCTTGTGCGCCGTTAATTACCGTTGCGGCCGCCATTTTGGCTGCCAAGCAGCGCGTGGATAGCCCTTATCTTTCCGATCAGCCATTTTACGAGTGTCGGAATGCTAATCAACCAAATGTCTTATTGTCAAATAACACCGGCAAATTTAAAAAGCGGCAAGAAGCCTTTAAAGTCAATTTCTGCAACCTGTTTGAATTTTTTGAGCTGCCTATTGCTGCCTAGCTTGGGATTCTTTGGGGATCGGAGTAACCCTGTCAGCCGAGAGGAGGTGATTGCGCAATTGCGCTCCTCCTTAGTCAGCCATTTTGCCGCCTTTTATTGATATCCACAGTGCATCGCTGCTTGCAGTATTGCAAAGGCTGACAGCCATGCCCGACAAGGGCACGGCAGAGGCTTGGCCTCGGGGGTTATTTTTATTCTGAGTTTGCTAAGTTTGCCCCTTCCCCCCCCCATCCTCGGCTCAGGATGTGGAAAAAAAACCTCTTAGTAAGTTGTGTAACTAATTTTTATACCATTCAGCCAACACAAGATATTCTAGATCCCTTTTCTTTAAAGTTAATTTCAGGCAAGAAGGAAAGCTGAATTATTTCTTTTCTTCTAATCCAAATGTGATTAGTTCCTTTATTTTGCCTTTGGGCTCATGCTTCTTCATTAAATTGAACCCACTCCAAGTATTATGTTAATTTTCAAACTCACCTTTTTCTGTCTGCCACATTAGCCACCATAACAGTTTCAAAAACAGTGTATGTTTTACCATGATGTCACTTGAATACTTCCAGCTGTAAAGGGAAGCAAATACATTTAGTTTCTTTTTGGCATGTCAGTATTTGAAAATTATTATACCTAAAGCAATGCATAGGTCACACTTTTAACAGAAGTAGACCCAGAGACCCATTTCATGCCTCATCTGAAAACCTTTTTTTAAATTTCCCCCCCAAAGTTTGTTTTCAAATACTAACTCACTCCTTTCTGGCTTGCCATATTTCAAGCTTCACTTATAAGTATAAATGTACAGGGAATGGTGGTATGCTCTGAATTGCACCTTGAATGAAATATAAAGTATGTGCTTTGAGCAAAGAGACTAAATAAGAAATGTCAGAAATATAATGGTTTGAGGGGGAAAAACTTAAGGTATACTAAGGTTTAAGATAAAGGCCTATTTATTCTCCCAAGTATGTGCAAAACTGCTAACATAGTTAATCTGGTATGTTTCTTCTTACTAGGTATTGGTGCACATTAAATTGAAATGAGATAAGTTTGTTGTGAATTATTTTCCTTTATCATTGTAAATTACATTCTTGTCATGTGCAAAAGTTGAAACTATATCCGATTAAGCACTAGCATTTCTCACAGATTCTTGGTGATTTCAAAATTCAGAGAGATGCATTGTTATCCTTTTGGTCAAGGTCTGTGCTTATTTGGGTGGTACTTTTTGAATTTTCCAAGAATAGTTTTTACAAGAGTCCTTTTCCCATGATTCAACAATATGACAACACACCTATATACAGTATACAGTATATATTCTGAAGGGCAGATATTAACCAAACAAGAAAACGCAAGTAAAATTGTAATTTTCAGGTAATACTTATAGTGTTTCTAGAAATAAAAACTTGGGCAATCATGCTTATCTGGCTTTGAATTTCTACAGAGAGTCTTGAGATATTTTTAAATCAAAGAACTCTTTTTATCATACTCTCAAGAAACTTTCTGTTTTACAATTAGTCTCCATAGTGCTTTTTCATCTGCATGTATGGTCAAATTCTGTCAGCTGCCTGGTGGCGCATCAGACTCATCTTTGTTGGGAGAAGATTCTATTGTGATGGAGAATATTTTTCATGAAAGACATGTCATTCTCCTGTTACTTAAACTCCCTTAGTGTGAGTAAAAGTTCCCCATGGAGTACTGGCAGCACCTCATAAGCCTCCTACTCTGACATATGAGCTCCCTCTGCTAGTGCATATTTGTAAGCTCCAGCTTGTGTAATATTGCAGTCTATTTATATTTACTTTGGTCAAGGTCTCTGATCTGTAACCTCCTTCCACCCATCCTTTTTTCTAGGACTTTTTTCTTGTTTTAAATGTTCTCATTTAATAGCTGAAATTCTTTCTGTAGCAAAATAAGGAAATCTAATAGCATTCTACTTCTTATCTCTAGATCCACATTTTTATCATGTATTTTTATTCTTTAAAATGTATTTAGGGACAGAAATAATATGCAGAAAAGCATTCAGTTGTTTCATGGAACTTAGTTTGCTATCACATTTATTGTGTATTTTGAATTTTCATGCATTTCTCTGAAAGAGACAAATAAGTTTGTTTCCTGGAGCAGTAACAACTCCATTGTAAACCATTTGTACAGTGAGGAAGACTAAACAATATTCAAAGAAATGAATTTCCTGATCCAGAGGCTTACCATTGGCCTATCTAGATTAGTGTTGTCTCCAGCAAGAGCAAAATTTATATGATCTTTCAAACGTGGTTGGATTCCCAGTTTTTAATGAGCTCTAGCAGCTTGAAGGGGTGATGAAAATGGGAATTCAACATCTGGAAGAACTTACTCTGGCTGTCCAGTTACTGACAATAGGTCTTCAAATATATGAGAGGATTTTTTCATAACTTATCTGGAAATGCCAAAGTCCAAGTCTTGAAAAGTTTTGCATAGAAGATGCATAACTTTGAAGTTGAATGTTATACTGTTAAACTAAGGTGTGTTTTTTAAAGAATAATACTTTATTTACATAATAATAGTGTATTGATCATTATTTTATTAAACATATGCCACCAGACTGTCAGCAACTAGGGTTCAAGCGGCGGTGTTCGGGTCGGCCGGGACTCACCAGCTATTCAGAAGCTGCGAGGAGAGGACAAAGCAGCTAACAGCGGCTTCTTCACTCCCACCTCCGCCTCTCGACATGACGAGCGAAGCAGGAGGGGGAGGAAACTCGTGGGCTGCCTGAGGAAGCCGACCTGACAGCCAAACTTCTAGCCAAGCGCAGCGGCAGAAGCAACTGGCCAGAAAACCTCTTGGGCTGCAGGGAAGGGCGCTCACTTGGTGCACTCAGCCACGCGCTTCCTTGACTCTTCTCGCATGCAAGAAAGCCAAAAGATCGCGTTTGGAAGAGTCAAGGAGCGCATGGCTGGGCGCGCCCATCTGACCAAGTGATCTTCCCCGCCTGCCGCCACCACCCCGACAAGGCTGCCTGCGGGGACGCCGGTGCTGTTCTCCGGGCTTAGGCAACATGTGGCGGCAATGCTTTCAAGCGTTCAAGCAGTGAGCACTGACGGTGGGGGGGGGCGTTTGAGCGACAGAACCTCCTCCCCAATCCCCATGTGGGCTCGTGTACCGACGGCCAATGGCGAGGTGTGGGGGGCGGGCAGAGGCAAATGAGCCCCGAATGCCCAAGAGGAAAGAACATGCTTCCTTGACTCTTCTCGCTGCACGCAAGAAGGATTTCTTGCGTGCAGCCAAAAGTTTGTGTTTGGAAGAGTCAAGGAACACGAGGCTGGGCGCGTCCATCTGAGTGAGCATCCTTTTCCAAAGGCGATCTGCAAACTGCAGGCAAGAAATTTGGAAGATGGCACTCACTCAGATGGACGCGCCCAGCCACGCATTCCTTGACTCTTCCAAACACTACCTTTTGGCTGCACACAAGAAAGATTTCTTGTGTGCAGCGAGAAGAGTCAAGGAAGCATGTTCTTTCCTGTTGCGCATTCGGGGCTCATTTGCCTCTGCCCGCCCCCACACCTCACCATTGGCAGTCGGTGCCCGAGCCCACGCAGGGATTGGGGAGGAGGTTCTGTTGCTCAAACGCCCCCCCTCACCATCAGCGGTCACTGCTTGTAAACTTGAAAGCTTGAAAGCCTTGCCGCTGTTGCCACATGTCGCCTAAGCCCGGAGAGCAGCACTGGCGTCCCCGTAGGCAGCCTTGTGGGGTGTGACAGCGGCAGGCGGGGAAGATCAGTCGGTCAGATGGGCGTGCCTAGCCACGCGCTCCTTCACTCTTCCAAACGTGATCTTTTGGCTTTCTTGCATGCGAGAAGAGTCAAGAAAGTGCGTGGCTGGGTGCACCAAGTGAGCGCCCTTCCCTGCAGCCCAAGAGGTTTTATGGTCAGTTGCTTCTGCCGCTGCGCTTGGCTAGAAGTTTGGCTGTCAGGTCGGCTTCCTCAGCCAGCCCACGAATTTCCTCCCCCTCCTGCTTCGCTCGTCATCTCGAGAGGCGGAGGTGGGAGTGAAGAAGCCACTGCTAGCTGCTTTGTCCTCTCCTCTCCTCGCAGCTACTGAATAGCCGGTGAGTCCCGGCTGACCCGAACACCGCCGTTTGAACCCCCACTGGATCATGCTCAGTCCCCATGCCCTCCTCATATTCATGGCCTCCCTCTGCCTCCACCACCCCCAGCACCACTGGCACTCTCGCCTCTCTCCCTGCTCCTACCCCTGGCCGGATCGCCAACGCCCCGCCGCTCCCAGCTCTACCAGCCTGGATTTTTGGACTCATGGCTCTTCACATTGGCCGTGCAGGGGTTGCCCAAGCCGAGGCTGGATCTTGGGGCGCCACCCTGAGCAAGCACGGAGCTGGAGGCGGGGGAGGGTCTGTCTCCTTACCCGGGTGCCTGCCCTCC